>PVJH01013022.1:10453-62185 GCA_004026705.1 Nesogale talazaci | reverse complement strand
GTTTTTTTTTTGGGGGGGGGGGGGGCTCACTGCCTCTGGTGGTCGTGGGCGCTACCCAGTGCTGCTCCTGAGAGCTGCTGCTAGATTTGAACCGCCAAGTCTGGAGCTGCAGGCCCGCACTCAACCACTTACACCACCGGTATATCTGATTTTTTAATTGAAAAAGTTTATATTTAGCATTAGCCAGCTGGGCTCAGTTTAGATGATTCCAATCTGAAAAACAAGGAAATTTGTGGGCATAGTCAGGAGCCAGTTGAGCATCGCCACAGGCCTGATCAAGGTGTTGGCTATGGCAAGATCATAGAGCTTTACAGCCTGTTTGTTGGCTTTGACATCCACAATGAACACAAGTGTGTTGTTAGCGTCGATCTTCGTGGCATACTGTTCAAGGGGAACTTGATGATGGCATAATGGTCTAGCTTATTTCTCCTGGGGTATTCTTCTGAGGGTATTTGGGTTGCCATCTTGGTCTCAGGGTCTTGGGCAACTGAAAGGTAGGTGACATGTGGATTTTCTATGTGTGTGGACACCTTTCAGCATGGCCTTCTTGGCTTTTAAAGCCTTTGCTTTGACTTCCTGTAACCTCAAAGCCTCATCTTTCTCCTTCCAAGCCATCGAGAGTTTTGAGCTGCCCAGTACAGACTCCCAATACACTACTAGGGTCCTTTACACAAAGGAGCATTCATTTTACTCCACTTTGATTACACTATTTTTCTGCCTCTGGTCTCAGTTCATGGGTCTTCCTTGATGGTTCTGGGATTCTCTCTCTGCTTGTCTGATGACTAATCTACACACGGGAAATCCTTTCAGTCAATAACTTTTCCGTTCTAGAGTAAACTACTGTGACTTTTTATTTTTTATTTTTTGGTTTTTGGTTTTTTGGGCATCACTGCACTCAGGTGGTGGGAGTAGGAGGCCCAGCCTTTCTGTGACTTTATATTACCAGTTAGTTTTGCCTGTTTTTGAAACTTGGATAAGTGAAGCCATAGAATATACCTGGCTCCTTAAGCTTAGCATTTAAAAAAATGAGCATTCCAAAAATATTCTACATCTTGTTTTAGTGCTTTCTGCTGATCCCAGTATGAACCTACTAGTTTATCCATACCTTCTAGATGTTAAACTTATCTATTTATAGGAGCTAGATCATAACTTTTGGGTCTTAGTACTTTTTGTTTTCTTTAATAACTAGATTATTGGGCTGAGCCCCGGTGGCGTAGTGGTTGTGCGCGGGACTGTGGTCCACTGGGACGGAGGTTCAGTTCCAGCAGTGGGGCTGGGCCTCCTACTCCCACCACCAGAGAGCAGTGATGCCCCCTCCCCCCAAAATAAATAAATAAACTAGATTATTTTCTAGCTCTGTCACTGAGGCTGAGTTTTCCCATTTGTGAAATGGTGGTGTAGAGGGAAGATTCTACAAGTCTTCTAAGATTCAGTCTATCATTTTTTGTATGCTTTTATTTTTTTGTATGTTATCTTTCATTTTATTTGGGGCTCATACAACTCTTACCCATCCATCCATCCATTGTATGTCAAGAACATTTGTACATTTGTTGCCCTCATCATTCTTAAAATATTTGCTTTCTACTTAAGCCCTTGATGATATCAGCTCTTTTTTTTTTTTTTTTTGGCATCACTGCTCTCCGGTGGTGGGAGTAGGAGGCCCACCCCCACTGCTGGAATTGAACCTCCGTCCCAGTGGGCCGCAGTCCCGCGCACAACCACTACGCCACCGGGGCTCAGCCCATCAGCTCATTTTTACCCCTTCCTCCCGCTTCTCAATTCAATCTATCTTGCGGCAGATTTTCGCCTAACCTAAGTTAGGTGTTTAGCGCTGAACTCAGTGAGATAGGTTCATCTAAGCAGGGAGACGTCACCCATAGCCATGGGAAGGAAGAGTAGGGCCCAGATGTTGGGAGATACATTAGTTTTGGTGACTGGAAAGAGAGACTGGTTGCTTCATTTGTGAAGTATGAGGCAAGATCATGTGCCAGGAATATGGTGGAGGGGATTTTTTTAGGAGAGGAAGAGTGAGCAGCCATCTAAAATATTCTGGAGAAATGAGATTGGGGTGCCAGTGTTGAGTACTTGGTTTTAGATTCAGAACCAATAATTTAAAGTGAGGCCAGAAAAGTGCTATTGTAATATTTTTGACTGTAGATGTTCATTAAGTTGCTTGGCTGTCACAGACAAAAGATAGATGATTAGAGATTTGAGACTGATTGTGGAACTTTCAGTTTTCAAAAGGAAAACTAAAGTAGAATAGTCAAGAAGTGAGAGTTGAAGTCAGATGGAATCCTAAAGCAAAATGTGCATGAATTGTTGAAACGTACCTCTTTAACTTTCATTCAATTCACAATAAAAAGTTTAAAATAAACCTCTTCAAGGTAAAAATCATTGAAACGTTGCAGGGGTGAAGGGTGAGGTGTCAAATATATCTAGCTGCTCAGCAACTACCACTTTTGTTTCTTTGTTTTGCTCCTTTCTCTTTTGCAACTAGACATTCTCAAATGAATGCATTAAAAAAAACACTCCCTCTCCGGCTGAGCCCCGGTGGCGTAGTGGTTGTGCGCGGGACTGCGGCCCACGGGGACGGAGGTTCAATTCCAGCAGTGGGGCTGGACCTCCTACTCCCACCACCGGACAGCAGTGATGCCCACAAACAAAACAAAACAAAACAAAACACTCCCTCTCATGTCTCATTGAGCCTTGTAATGGGTTAGACTTTGGACTCCTCACCACAAAGTCAGCGTTTGGAAACCACGCTCCCCAATCACACTAAGGAGAAAGATGAGTTTGGCCCTTTGGATCATATATCTGTTTAGCTATTAACCTCCCTTATTCCTTTTTTTTGGGGGCGTGGCATCACTGCCCTCTGGTGGTGGAAGTAGGAGACCCAGCCTTTGTTCCTGTGAGTTGGAATTGAACCTCCATCTCATTGGGCCGCACTCCCGCGCACAACCACTACGCCACCAGGGCTCAGCCCCTGCCTTATTCCTTTTAATGCCACTCTTCAAATCAGAATCTGATCTTCTAAAATCTTCTTTATGCATATTTTAATATAGTTTAGACATACAAAGATCATCGGGTTACATATGTCATATTAGACTGTGATTATTAATTCTTAGATTGTGATTATCTAGTAGGATAGATGTAATTTAAAGACCTGCTCAATGGATCCCAACTTTGTCACCAATATAGCAGACCAGTTCAGGGCTGCTAAGATTTTCAACCTCTGGTGTTCTATGTGTGATGAGTAATAAATCCCACCCCACATGCTAGTAGTGTCCTCTGGAAACCAGCTACCCCAGCTGCCAGCATAACCCTTTTACTGTCATCCCTGTTCACCTTGAGCTAGGTTAGCAGGTTCTAACACCATTTCTGCCGCCACCCGGTTGTCAAGTCTGACTCAGAGTGACCCCGGAAGAGAGGGTAGACCTGCCCTTTAGAGTTTGTAAAGCTGTAGTCTTCCTGACAGCCTCATTGTTCTCCAGCGGAGTCTTCTGAATTTGCAGTTAACAGCTGGGTGTGTAACCCACTATGACAGCAGAATGCTTTCTGCTTTTTAGATCTGTTGATGTGTTGAAGTGAGTGACTCAAACTCTAGGGAAAGGCATATCATTAGCATGCCTTCTTTTCCACATCCCTCTCAAGCATCACTGAGTGTTCCTCAGAACTTCCAGAACCATCATATGGTCATGATAGTTAACTCATTCTTCTTAAGCCTTAGTGACTATTTGAATGTCTTGGTCTGGATGCTCCACCCGAAAAAGGTCTCAGGTGTGACCTAACCCAGGAAACTAAGACCAAAGGCCACATTTCTTAACTGAGAGGAGTTTCTAGAGGCACAGATGTGATTGAGAGTATGTGCTACCCTCAATTTTTTTTCAAGGATTGAAGTTATCACAAACAGCATTTGTGATTAAGTAATGTGTACTTGGGAAAGTCAAAAGGTATTAGGCTTTTATAAACAAAAATATCCAAATGTGAAGCTATTATAAACATAACCTCCCATCTAGATCGGTACATTTATGGAAAGAATCTTTATTTATTTATTTATTTATTTATTTATTTATTTTTTTTTAGGCATCACTGCCCTCAGGTGGTGGGAGTAGGAGGCCCAGCCTTTGCTCCTGGGAGCTGGAATTGAACCTCCATCCCAGTGGGATGCAGTCCCGCGCACAACCACTACGCCACCGGGGCTCAGCCCTAGAATCTTTATTTAGATCCAGTAACTTTTCCCCAAAGAATTATACATACTTTGATTTATACCATGTCAGAACAGCAACTAGGCTACAGTTTCAGCATCCTCCAGGCACTCAAATCATCTTTCTGTTAAATGAGATCCATGTTTTGGAAATACAAAGTATAAGGGGCACAATCAGGGCTGTAGGATGGATGAGGTGATTGTTTCCCCATGTTACTTCTTCTTGTAGGAAAGCCTCTGAAGAATGAGCAAGTTACGGAAAAATTTACCGACACAACTTTCTGGCCTTTTTTTTTCTCACCAGTACAACTTTGAATTTTCTTTTTTTTAACTTTGAATTTTCCTAAAGCCTCCTTATTACCCTCCATAATCCTGTATCTTTCCAAGAAAATATCAAAATCACCCCCTCTGAATATGAGAAAGAAAATCACCTTAACCATCTGAGTTAACGTCTCTTCCTTGAATTTAACTGTCCAGTAGATCTCAGAAGCCACTGTTTTGGGGCTAAAGTGGCCCAAATGAGGCAAAGACAAGTGTTTATTACTGGGAGAGCATGATCACACATATATAAACTGAAACTCTTAGGATTATTTTATTTTATTTTTTTTGGCACCACTGCTCTCCAGTGGTGGGAGTAGGAGGCCCAGCCCCACTGCTGGAATTGAACCTCCGTCCCAGTGGGCCGCAGTCCCGCGCACAACCACTACGCCACCGGGGCTCAGCCCCTCCTTTTAGTATTTTTTAACTCAACCTTGTATCACATTCAATATTACAGAGTGTAATATGCTGATAGTATTTTCAGATGTTCAATTTGTGATTTTGTGTTGAAAATATTGCCGTTTATATAAATATATTGATAACCAAGGACAGTACTAATGGAAATGAGGCATTTAATTTATGTCAGAATCAATTTAGGACAATCAACCTCATTCCTCTTCAGTTTGTCTCAGTCTGACTTTTGTCCCCTTATGCCATTTAAACTTATAAATTATAAGTAAATTGTGATTGTGTAAATGCTAGATCAATACTTCTCATGCTTAACATTCTAATCTAGTTCTCCCTTGCCTTGGATATAAGTCAACTCCCTCTTAGAAATTTTTCTGTCTCTGCTCTTTCATTACTAGCAATTGCTAGAATAAGGAAGACTGAAGAATTGATACTCCTTAGAGGGGGGGATGATGAGACTTGTCTGTACATGTTACCTAGAGAGATTGATCCCTGGTAAGGAATATTTTGTTCCGTAGAGTCAGTGAAAAGAAGCCCCTCAATGAGATGGATTGATGACAGTGTCTGCAGTAGTGGGTTTAAGCCAATGTGAGGATAATTCAGGGCCATGCAGTTTTTGTTCTGTTGCCATGAATCAGAACTGCCTAGCATGTAACAACAATATTAATCCTCTTCTACAAATTATATCTGTTTATTCCTTTTTATCTGCCTAAATAAAAATAAATTGTACCCGTGTTGATTTCTTTTTTCTTTCTTTCTTTCTTTCTTTCTTTCTCTCTCTCTCTCTCTCTCTCTCTCTCTCTCTCTCTCTCTCTTTCTTTCTTTCTTTCTTTCTTTCTTTCTTTCTTTCTTTCTTTCGCATCACTGCTCTCCGGTGGTGGGAGTAGGCCCAGCCCCACTGCTGGAATTGAACCTCCGTCCCAGTGGGCCGCAGTCCCGCGCACAACCACTATGCCACCGGGGCTCAACCCCCCTGTTGATTTCTTTAACAATCTTTCTTGGGTTTCTTGTTTGTAATTGTGTATGCCTTTCAAGCTATATTTTGCACTGTACAATCTACCAACTAAAAGTTGGATATTGAATAAGGAAGATAAGAATTGATGCATTTGAATTATGGTGCCAGTGAAGAATATTGAAAGTACCATGGACTACCAAAAGAACAAAGAAATCTGTCTTGGAAAAAGTACAGCCAGAATACTCCTTAGAAGCGTGGAGACCCATAACCTCACCTGGGTTGTGCATGTTTGTGTGTGTGGGTGAGGGGAAGCAGTGAGGATGATAAAAAGATTTCATCACATATACTACTTTGGACACGTCAGGAGAGACCAGTCCCTGGAAAAGGATGTCAGACATGGTGAAGTGAAGAGGCGTCAAAAAAGAGGAAGACTTGATGAGAAGGGCTGACACAGGTTACATAGATGGGCTCAAACATAAGGACCATTATGATGTCACAGAATCAGGTAGTGTTTTCTTCTGCAGTAAGTAGTGTGATTATGAGTCTGAACTGACATGATGGCAGTTTGACTTCATTGATAAGCAGTATTTTTCTGAAGATTCTATGTGATAACAGATCTGTTCACCTGACTGGTGAAAAAGAACTATTTTGTAAAATCTGTATAATTTATTCTTCATGCTTATTCATTCCCATGTTTCACCCATTTCTCTCCTTTTTTTTTTGGCGGGCATCACTGTCCTCTGGTGGTAAGTGGGAGGCCCAGCCTAGCTCCTAGAGAACTGCTGTTGGATTTGAACCGCCAACCCAATGGGCCGCAGTCCCGCACTCAACCACTATGCCACCGGGTCTCAGCCCTCACCCATTTATTACAAGAAGGCAAAGACTATAGAGAACTCCGTAGATCTGTATCTGCACATCTTTCTTTGTTCTGGTCCCATAAAGTCTAGCTACCTTGGTCTCGACCTTTGAGTAAGACTTTTTACTTAGTGCTAAGTGCATAGGGTCAGTCTAAGAAGGCATTGAAGTTCAGTGTGTCTTGAAACCTACGGAAACCTCATCAAGATAACGCAATGGTACGGCATCCTACAAGAGTGACTCTTCTTGTTAGATGCTGCTGGATCCGTTCCAGTTCACAGCAGCGCTACAACAGAATAAATAATGCACTGCTTGCTCCTATCATCCTCCTTGCCGTTTACATTGTTGGAGCTACCGTATCTTCTTCCCACTTTAATAAACATCTTTCTCTCCAGGGACTGGTCTCTGTTGATAGCATGTCAAATTCACTTCTAAGGAACATTCTGACCCTGCTTCTTGCTTGTTTTTCTGGCAGTTCATGGTATTTTCAATAATCTGCCAACACCATAATTCAAAAACATTAATTCTGCTTTGTTTTACTGTTCTTGCTAAGGATCATGTAGGTTTAGGTGGTAGCTGAGGTATTGTTTGTTGGAGGAATTCTTTCAGGCTCCAAGGGCAGTTGGGGGCAAGGGTGGTTGATTATGGAAGGAGTCCTTGTATATACAGTGATAGCTAATGATCCAGCACTTGCTTGACTATCTGGGGAATTCAAGCCCCCTTAGCATCCTGTGTGAGATCCAGGAGGGCATGATTTTGAATTCAGCAGGAGTTATGCCACCCATGACTGGGTGGCAGCTTAACACCCTTTGGGTCATCAGGAAGTCTGGGGAACAAGGGAGGATCCCATCTTGCCCCTCTTGTGACTCATTGGTGTCCCAGTCAGATGTCTGGATGGAGTACTGATGGCAGAAGTTCAAGATGGCCACACCGCCTCAGGCTAGCCAACAATTCATCTTTTTGGCTTCTTCTCACAGTTTTGTTCAGCTTCTTCTATCCTTTTCTTTGAAGCTCAGAGTTGCAAAATCATCACCAATATGTTTTATTAGGTCTCCGTATTTTTGTTTCAGAGGCACTGTATAATGCATTATTTTGCTGTCTCTGCTTTTTGTTCAATAATTTCAGTTCTCACTTTTTGTACATTTGCACTCCAGATTTTTTCCATTTAGTAATTTTTATAATTTAAGTTTCTTATTTTGTTCATGTTAATGTCCTATACGTGTATTTTTTTTCAGATTTGCTGCTTTATGAATGCTGCAGCCATCTATCTAGTGACTTTTTCAAATTATATTTGAAGGGTTTGTATTCTAATTGTATGTGGTCAGTGTGATTGCATTATCTTTGTAATCAGCCATACAACTTTATACAGTGAGACAATAGTTTTTCTTTTCTTTTTTCTTTTTTTTTTTTTAGGCATCACTGCCCTCTGGTGGTGGGAGTAGGAGGCCTGTGAGCTGGAATTGAACCTCTATCCCAGTGTGCTGCAGTCCCCCGGACAACCACTACACCACCGGGGCTCAGCAACAAATAGGATGTTTTTATGAGTATTACACCATTGACATAAAATGACAGTTTTATGAATATGTACAAAAAAATACCAACACTAAAGCTAAACACTAGATTGAAAATTATCGTAAAATGCACTGAACGCCAACAACCACATAACCTCAAATGCACAATCTATCAAAACGTGCCACCATTCAAGCATTTTGCTGCTAAAACTGCGTGACTAGCGGTATGCATTTGTACTAGTAAACTGATGATTTCGGCGACATCCTCCTGGGCTCCAAAAGCTTTATAATTTCTGTACCAGATGCGTTTGAATTAAATGTTATGAAAATGGGCTGAGCCCCAGTGGTGTAGTGGGTTGTGCGCGGGACTGTGGCCCACTGTGATGGAGGTTCAATTCCAGCTCCTACTCCCACCACCAGGGCAGTGATGCCCTGAAAAAAAAAAACAAAAACCTGAAACTTTGGGCTGAGCGCTGGTGGCATAAGTGGTTCAGTGTGGAACTGCAGCCTGCGGACTTTGCGGTTCAAATCCAGTGGTGGCTCTCAGGAGCAGGCAACACTGGGTAGCGCCCACGACCACCAGAGGCAGTGATGCCCGCACAAAAAAATTAAAAATTAAAAAAAAAAGTTATGAAAACAGCGAGCTAGCCATTATAGGGTTAAAGCGGTTGATGTGAGAGGGCCATAACCAGAAACACCAGAAACCATAGCAGTCTTTTAAATTAGTGCTTCAGTGCTCAGACGGATTTAGCAACTGTATAGCTGGACAACCACTCTAGAAATGTCAGATGGTCATAGTCTGTTGGACATGTGACTCCTCATCTAGGAAAAATAGCAACCTCTTTCATTGTCCCTGGGATTCCTGGTGACATTCTGAATTAGCAGTTCAAAAATCACCTGTTGCTCCTCAAGAAAAAGATGAGACTTTGGCACTCAGAGAATTATCTTGGAAACCCTGTCCTGTAGGGCCACCATGAGTCAAGAATGGACTCCTCTGCAGTGAGTTTTGTCCCCTGGCGCCCCCTCCCCTACTTGATATATGTTAGGTGTTTTCTAAAGTAGGTACTGCCGTGTGTGTGTGTGTGTGTGTGTGTGTGTGTGTGTGTGTGTGTGTGTGTTTGTTTGTGTTTGTGTCTATCTCTGTTTTGGGAGGTCTTAGGACCTAGGAGGCAGCTAAAAAACATATACCTGCACTCTATCCTGGATTATATTTTTTAATTGCGAAGGGGTGCTGAATAATTTCCCCTTTCCCTGAGGTTTCAGTTAAAAAAAGTTTATTCCAGTTATTTTGTGAAGAGTTTATTTTGGCTGATGGACCAACCTCTAAGTAGCATCCTATTTTGCCATTTTCAGAGGGAAGTGAATTTTCAAGAGCATTATGAATGCTAGGTGTGCTTAATGCTTTTAGTCTGACTAGTCTAGGACAGCGCTTATCAACCTGTGGTCGTGACCCTTTTGGGGGTTTGAATTGACTTTCACAGGGGTTCCTTGATTCATAAGAGCAAAATTACAATAAAGTAGCAATGAAAGTAATCTTATGGTGGGGGTCACCGCAACTTGAGGAACTGTAATAAAGCGTCATGGCATTAGGAGTTTGAGAACCACTGTTCTAGACCTTTTTAAGCAAGATAGCTCCAATATGTTTTAAACAAATAATAGGATTTTTTTTCCAAATCAAAGCTATTGATTTCGTTTTCACTTTTTGTAAAAATTTGGTAGTAAATAATTATGTAAGTGTGGCTCAAAATAACCTGTATTTTGACTCTTATTATAGAATTGAAGATGATGCTCCAGCTCCCTCTACCTCTGCAGAAAAAGTGGAGAGGTAAGATGGTTTATGTTTATGTGGATCGATTAGGTTTTTAATATTATAACTTTAAAGCTATAACTTGGAAAATTTTTCATTATTTTCTATGCCACCGGGGCTCAGCCCAGTATATTTGGTTTTAAAGATTATCATTTCAATTTGGTGACTACTGTAATTAAGCTGTTTCCACATGAACTCCTTTATGTAATAATTGCTTTTTAACTCTAGAGATAAGTACAATAATGAGCAAAAACCGTGACTAGCAAATACCTACAGTATTTACATTTAGGTTATGTGGAACAAGTAACCTTTAAGAGAAAACAGTCTAGTCAAGATTCTGAGAATGTTGACTTTGAAATTTGGTTTCATGGTGTTAAATATAAATTTGCTTGCCCTTGCCACATAGACCAGTGATGTAAAGAAGTAATTAGACTTTCAATGTAGTAGGTATTTTTGAGAAGTTAAACAGTATTTCACAGGTGATAAAAACATTTTTTTACAGTTTGGACGTGGATAATGAAGCCAAAAAACTATTGGGTTTAGGACAAAAAAATTTGGTGATGGGTGATATACCAGCAGCTGTCAATGCATTTCAGGAAGCAGCTAGTCTTTTGTAAGTATTCTGTGTTTTTAATGATTTATTAAATTCTCAGTAAATTTTTAGGTTTGTTGTTTGAAGTTAACTTTTACGGCATTGAAGACCCCACAAGCCCTCTTCAGTTTTACTTTTCCTTTTTTTGCCATTCAGACCAATATTTAGATCTGAGGAATAAGGAGTCTGGAGTCTTTTTTTTCTTCCTGGAATCTGTACTTTTTTTTTTCATGTTAAACCCTCTTTTAAAAATAGTAATAATTTTATTGAGGTCTTTCAAAAGCCTTATAACAATCCATACATTAGCTGTAACAAGCACATTCATGCATATGTTACTATCATCATTTTCAAAACATTTTCTTCCTGCTTGAGCCTTTGGTATCAGCTCTTCTTTTTTCCCCCTCCCTCCTCCACCTTCTCACTTTGTGACTGCTTGATAAATTATTATTTTCATATCTTACATCATCTGCTTCATATCTTCACCCACATGTTGAGAACTCTTATCTGTCAGTATGCATGCTGCGGTCTAGCCGGATTTGTAAGATAGATCTGGTATCATAATGGTGGGGGTGGGGTGAGGGAACATTAAAGAATTAGAAGAATGTTGTGTTTTGTTGGTGCTATACTGCACCCTGACTGACTTGTCCCTTTCTGTGAGAGAATGTCTATTTACAGATGGGTTTGAAGTCTTGATGTCTAATACTTGTTCCATCCACATCTCATGATCATACAGGCTGGTGTGCTTCTTCCATTTAGGTTTTATTACTTCCCTGCTAAATGGCTACTTGTTTAACTTCAAGCCTTTAAAGGCTTTAGATGCAATATCTTGTAATAGCTGGACACTATCAGGTTTCTTCACCACATTTGCTTATGTACTCATTTTGACTTCAGTGATCTGATAGGGAAGGTGGGACTGCGGCCCACTGAGACAGAGGTTCAATTCCAGCAATGGGGCTGGGCCTCCTACTCCCACCACCAGAGAGCAGTGATGCCCAAAACACAAACAAACAAAAATCCTCTGTCACCATGTAGTTGAGTCTGATTCATTGTACTGTAGAGTTTCTGAAGCTGTAGCTCATTAATCCTACAGAGTAGCTGGTGGGATGGAACCAATGACCTTGAGATTAGCAGCCTAATATTTGCCTGACAATGCCACCAGGGCTCCTTAAAACAAATTAAAAAATCAAAAACATTGTTAATTCAGTTGATGGTGAGTCACAGCAACCCAAAGGGGCCCCTGTGAGTTTCTGAGACTGCAGCTCTTCACGGCAGTAGAGAGCCTCATCTTTCTTCTGAGAAGCTGGCTGGTGGCTTTGAACTGCTAGTTTAGCAGTGAGTGGCCCAACATGTGACTAGTGCATCCCCCGGCCTCCTCCCTCATTTTAGCGACTATGATTGTCTTTTATGATTGTCTCTTTGCCTCATTTCATTCTTCATATAGCTCACCTACTTTCATTAAGTTGATTATAAGTTGAACATTCCCCTTGGGCTCCTTTCTTTTTTTGGGGGGGCGGGGGCATCACTGCTCTCCGGTGGGAGGAGGAGGCCCAGCCCCACTCCTGGAATTGAACCTCTGTCCCAGTGGGCCGTAGTCCCGTGCACAACCACTACGCCACCGGGGCTTAGTCCTTGAGCTTCTTTCTTATATATATAGTTGTTACATCTTAGGAAGTACGTGCTTTTAACGAACATTTATGGTTTTTAACCCCACTTCTCTTAGTCTAACTACATTAATCTCTTGTCTGGCATGTTAACACATCCTCTGTACCTTTGGTTCTGGGGGCAGAACCCAAATGTCATCTGATGCTGAGTATTGTCTTTTTTGTATTAAAACAATCTAGTTATCGTAGATTGGGAAGTTTTCTAAAATTAAGTAATTGGGCTGAGCCCTGGTGGCATAAGTGGTTGAGTGCTGGACTGCGGCCCGCGGGCTTGGCAGTTCAAATGTAGTGGTGGCTCTCAGGAGCAGTGCTTGGTAATTCCCATGACCACCAGAGGTCAGTGATGCCTCCCACCCACAAAAAAAAAAAAAGAAAAAAATTAAGTAATTAAGCACATTTAGGCTTTCTGTTTGTCTTCCCAGTTATCCAGTATAAGAACAATATTGAAGAAGCACTTTTCTAATGTAGTAGACTATCCTTACAAACAACTGTTCTTATGATTCTTGATGCTCAATTTCTATATGATTTTAATTGATTCATAGGCTATCTGTACATGGCTTTTTTACTTAACTCAGAGTTTTTTTCACAGGGTTTTTTTTCCTTCCCATTTTTCACACTTGTGTAATTTCTTTCCTGCCTCTGACCTATCTAGGTATTAATAGCTAGAACTTTATGTGCTTCTTACTGGATTTCTAAATAAGATTTCAAATGTTACATAAATTAACTCAGTTTATATAGCTAATTATATGGCAGAGGCGAGATTTGGACTTATGTGATCTGAGGAATCTTGCTCATAAGCTATAGTACTCCTTTCCCCCCAGACCATACTCATCCTGTTATTCTGGACTGTATTAACTAACACCTATTGTATTGACATCTCTACTCCTAGTTTTAGAGCAGGAAGAATCTTATTAATGCCATTTGGCTGTATATATTAACTGTAGCAAGTTGGTGTCTTTAAGAACATGCAATATCAACTTTATGCGTTTTTTTTTTTGGGGGTGGGCATCACTGCTCTCGGTGGTGGGAGTAGGAGGCCCAGCCCCACTGCTGGAATTGAACCTCCGTCCCAGTGGGCTGCAGTCCCATGCACAACCACTACGCCACCGGGGCTCAGCCCTATGCATTCTTTCTAAACGTCCTTTTGAACCTCACAAATAATTGGCTTCATCGAAGGGTTTTGCTTTTTAAATTTTATTGTGATTTAGGTGTAGGTCACCATATTTTCATTTAACAAATTATCAGACATCATTGTTTGCCCTATTTCCATCTCCATCTTATATATATAAGCTATTGTCTTCCTCTTTATCAGAAGGGGACTAAATGATGTTTACTTAGCATGGGCTGAAAAAGTATCATGCAGATCGCAGCCCAACATGAAACCCCTACCACCAGGGACTTCTAAGAAGTATAATTTTCTTAAAAAAATACTATATTTAGGCTGAGCCCCGGTGGCCCGCAGTGGGCGGACTGCGGCCCACTGGGATGGAGGTTCATTTCCCGCTCACAGGAGCAAAGGCTGGGCCTCCTACTCCCACCACCAGGGCAGTGATGCCTAAAAAAAAAAATAAAAAAAATAAAAAATACTCTATTTAATTTGACATATAAATATGTGGTCATAATACAGTGAAAAAAATACTGTGAATTGGGTGAAGGTTAGCGAACAAATCTGTTTATTATTCAATTTGTACCTGTTTTGTCTCATGTCATTCACTGTAATCCCTATAAATGCAGAGGTGTTCAATACGTGAATTGCGATGTACTAGTTGATTGCAAATGTAGTGTGGGTAGATTGCATGGCATTAAAAAAATAGACATAAACCCGTCATCAATCCCATCACTTAATTGATAATACAGCACAGCCAATCAGATGGAATGTTGGGTGTCAAACGGTTGCGCAAACAGCTTCGTTAAGTGCAGCAAAACTGACAAGCTCAATTGTCACCAATTGTTAGACAGTTTTTTTCTCTAAAATATTAGGAAGGATATCAAAATAAGTGAGGTAGCTGGACCAAGTAAGTAGACAAAAACATCATTTGCATATGGAACGGGATATTTTGACACTATAAGCCCACATTCAGCTGAAGTCCAGAGTGCATGGACCGTTCTGGAATTTAACTCCCATGAGAAAATGTACTACCTCCTCAACTGCGTTATTTGGCTTTACTTAATTTATATGAGTCAGCCTTTCCCCACATAAAGATCGCTAAGTCCATGTACCATTTCACCATGACTGATGACCATTGGGAAGTGTGCCTGATGCTGTCAGCAGCTCCTCACCGGACTGTGCATCCCTGGCTCATTCCATTCAGTGCAAGTCGTCACGGTAAGCTCAGGTCATGGCAAAAAATGTACACAGTTCATTGTGTTGTATTGTGCAATATGGGCTCATGCGGTTATGCCAGGTACATAAACATACATTGTACATAAAAAGAATTCTCAATGCATTTATGAATAAAGATAATAAATGAATATGTTTTGCATATTGACTTGATCATTTTATAAGTAGCTTGCATGTTGAAAAAGTGTGAACACCCCTGCCATATTGTAACATTACTTATCCTACTTCCTGTCTTTCTTACTTGCGCTCTGCCTTCTGAACTCTTCTGAACTTTAGTCCTTTAATAATCTTATCCCTTTGATTCTTAAATGATAATTCTAAGGTTGTACATACCTTCCCAGTGTTAGCAGTTTCTTTTCTTTTTTTTTTTTTTTTTTTGGGGGGGTTGGGGGAGGCATCACTGCTCTCCGGCAGTGGGAGTAGGAGACCCAGCCCCACTGCTGGAATTGAACCTCCGTCCCAGTGGGTCGCAGTCCCGCGCACAACCACTACGCCACCGGGGCTCAGCCCCAGCAGTTTCTTTTATAGACCTCTTTTGATTGTGTGAGCATTGAGTCACAAGGGTGAATACCTTTCCACCTCTGAAAAGGATGGGGACAGCGATGGGAAAGGTGTGTCTAAGAGCCGGAGACTTCCCTATGTGATCAATAAGTTTGGTCTTTTTTTTCCCCCTTCTTTAGTAAATTATTTAATTTTAAAATCATGAAATATGTTTAATAGATATGAAAGGAATGCAAATAAAGATAAATGCCATGGTGAAACTAAAAATTTTTTTCCCTGCATCAGAAGGTACTCGTATTTGCATTTGTTTTGGGTTTTTTGAAAAATCATTTTATTGGGAGCTCGTACAGCTCTTTATTGTCATATATCCATTGTGTGATGCACATTTGTATATTTGCTGCCTACATTCTGAAAACATTTTCTTTGTACTTGAGCCCTTGGTAGCAAGTCCTCATTTTTTTCCCCTCCCTGTCCCCCTAACTCCCCCCCAACCCTTGATAATATATTAAGTATTATTATTATTATTTTGTCAAGTCTTTGTTTACAGTTTTCCATTTTGTTTAATTTTTCCTACTCTTCTGAATCTTCTAATGATGTTGCACATTTCAGAACAGTTGGTAGTGGTAGTTAGGCATCATCTAGACATCTTTTGGTCTCAGGGAAGCTAAGGTTCAAGTGGCTCATAGTACTCAATTGCTTCCATGTGGCCTCACTCTTAGGAAAAGACTATTTTAGATGACCACTTAGAAGGTTTTAAGACCCCTGTTGCACCTCACCAAAGTGGATGTGTTAGGCTGAAAGTGCCTTTTCTAACTAAAGAACTGGAGGGAAATATTTTAGATTAGATGTTCGTTCAGATCTCAGTTGTCTCTTCTTTTTGTAGAGGTAAAAAGTATGGAGAAACAGCTAATGAATGTGGAGAAGCCTTCTTTTTCTATGGAAAATCGCTTCTGGAGTTGGCAAGGTATGTTTCAAGTCTCAGCTATTAAAAGAAAACTCAGCCTGAGCCCTGGTGGCGTAAGTGGTTGAATGCAGGACTGCGGCCCGCGGGCTTGGCAGTTCAAATCCAGCGGCGGCTTTCAGGAACAGCTCTGGGTAGCGCCCACGACCAGCAGAGGCAGTGGAACCCCCCTCCATCCCCCCCAGAAAAAAAGAAAACAACCCGCGCACAACCACTACGCCACTGGGGCTCACCCCTGATGTACAAGTTTTAAGGGATCACGAGCTCAATGAGCTTGGTTTTACTAATAATATTATGAATGAATTGTGAAATTATATTGTAGCTTGATGAAAAAAGTAAAAATACTGAAGTTTTGGCTTTTAGGGTCACTAGTAGGAAAGAACTTTCCACTAATAAATGATCTACTGCTAAATCCCACTATAGAGAATCTTTAAAAGCACTCTTCATAAGACGATCACCCTTAACCAGACCTGAAACAAGGACAGTTGGAATGCCAACTAGTACATGAGACTAGTAAATAAAACTCATCTTTTTTTTCTTTTTGGCATCACTGCTCTCCGGCGGTGGGAGTAGAAGGCCCCAAAACTCATCATTTTACTATTAGAAAATTGTTAAATATTTTCGACTAAAATCCAACTAGAATAAATTATGTTGAAGTTATATTATAGAACTGAAAATAATCGGTTATCTATTTAATTTCAGTTCTAGTAAACTTCACAATCTTATAAATCTTAAAAGCCTTCTGATGTATTGACAGTCATGTCAGAATGTTGAGTGGTCATATAGAGATGTTAAGATTGATAAAAAGTTTGGTAAATAACCTTATTGTACAGTGAATACATAGCAGGACATTTCTTTTGATAAGTCTTGAATGATTTTCATGTGTCTAGACAAGGGTAGGGTGTTTTTTTAGTGCTCTTTAGAACATTGCTTTTCTGTACATTTATAATTTCTCTATTGTGAAAAATCTAATTCTAGCCATCATACCTTTGATGCTTTCTCCTTTTGTTTTTTTAGAATGGAAAATGGTGTTTTGGGAAATGCCCTGGAAGGCGTCCATGTGGAAGAGGAGGAAGGAGTAAAAACAGAAGATGAATCTTTGGTAGAAAACAATGATAACATTGATGGTATGTAGAGTTGCACAGGGCATTCAAGAGATGCAGTGTTGCATACTTCTCTATAAGTGATGAAAATAGGCCTCTTCTGGCCTTGGATGGTTTCCTAGAATGCCTGGATGATACCTGCATCTGGTAGAGACTGCAGAGGGGGCTAGCCCATTTGCTGAAACTGAGCAACTGTTGGTGTTCTAAATATTAACTATACCCAGAAATATTTTTCTAATGTAAAATTTTTAAGTCTATGTAGCTCAGTTTTAAGAAAGATGTTTTCAAAGATTTTCAACCTTTTTTATTTCTAAGAAAATTAAACAATAACTTCTATTTGAGTGTTAGATATTTACATATCATTTTGGGAGGGTTGTCTAATGCTTAAAAGAAAAACTTGGCATTTTTAACCTAATTAATTTAATGCTCAAGTAACACTATCTCAAGGAATTTGCATTTCTTTTGGAATAGTTGCTCTGCTAGCTGTGGTACTTTTTGCTTTCTTACTGGGCAGGTAATATTTAGTTCCATCTGCTTATGCTTAACAAACCAGGTTGTTTGAGGGATCGAAGGGAATGTATGTTTACAATTGTACATTTCCATTTATGCCTTTAAAATTAAATTCGAAGACATATTTATGCTTCATGTTCTTTAACCATGTAGAAGAAGCAAGGGAAGAGTTAAGAGAACAGGTTTATGACGCCATGAAAGAGCAAGAAGCCAAAAACTCAGAAGACAAGTCTCTGGTAAAGCCTGAAACTAATAAGGAACAAGAGACTGAAGTGGTGAAGGGTGGAAGAGAAGACATGGATTTAAGTGAGCATGTTGTAGAAGAGCCCCAGATAAAAGTTGAATCAACTCCAGATGAGTTAACTGGAACTACCAGAGAGGTCGAAGTGGCAACGAGAGGAATGGATGAAGTTGGGGTTGCTTCTGGGGAGCCAGAACACAAAGCACCCAATCCTGTTGAAGGAAAATTGGTCTCTGGAACAGACATGGAAGAAGAAAAGGACAGGGAGAATGAAGGCCAGGAAAAGCAGGGCGGGGTTACTGTGAGCCTGGAGGAAAAGCCTAAAGAAGCAGAGCAGTCTGATGTGAGTGTGGAAGAGCAGGGCGCTGCAGTGGAGGACAAAGCAGAGTCTGGAGAGCCAGTGGTCACGCCACTAGATTTGGGTGGCGAGGAGCTGAAGGAGCAGGCAACTCCATGTGAAAAAGAGCCTGAAAAGACTGTTCGTGAGGAACCTCGTGTAGGCCAAGAAGTGCCCCTTGAAGAGTCATCCGAGATGAGGACAGAGGTTGCCAGTGAGCCTACAGCAGCAGACTCTGAGGAACCTAGGCAGGAGGCTAACCCTCCTCTAACGGATGGTGAAGTCACTGAGCAGACAGCTGCAGAAGAACAGACGGCTATTGAACTACAAACATCTGTAGAAGGACCAGCAGGAGAAAAAGATGAATCAGGAGTCGAGGATAGTGTCAAGGCAGAGCTGGTTCCTAGCAAGGTGGAGACTAACGTGTCTCTAGAAGGATCTACAGCTGGAGATGAGGTTGAGACCAAGGTAGCCCAGGGCGCTCCTGAGAAACCTCCTGAAGACAAAGTTAAGATAGCTGCTAATGAAGAAGCACAAGAGAAAGAAGAACAGATGAAAGAGGGTGAAGGTAACCGGGAAATAAGCAAGAACTGCAGTGGGTGGAGTACATTCAGGATTTGACTCACTAATCTTGGGTAAAAGTCAGCCTTCCATTCAGGATTTTCCGTCTGCCTTTGGATTAGAAAAGGGGGGTATTTTAAAAGAAGGTTTTGATCAGTTACAAAAGATAAGTAAAAATAAAAAGCAAGTTTTTTAGCTGGCATATGAACTAACGCTTTTTTACTAACTGCAAAATAGGCTTTCTTTTCATTTCTGAAAGTTGGCTAGCTATCAGTAAAATTTATTGTACCTTACTAGCCAATATGAAAAGACAAGGTGGATGGAGCGGTGTGAAGAAGGGAAAGAGCGGGCTAGGCGGGCAGAGAATGCTGAATGGATGTTCATTTGCATGCCTCAGGGTTTGTTATTTGCTGTTCACGTAGATCCTTTTCTCTGCTTTCGGAAGCAGGAACAGCAGTAGAATCCACAGAATTGGTACATTTAAGCAGGACTGCCATTTAATTGAGGGCAGCTTACCCATGAATGTTTAATCACTAGTGTCAGAGAATTCTGATATCTCTATCTACTCTTCTTTCAGAAATGGGTTGGAGGCTTAAATATATTAGTAAAACAGCCTTAAAAGATAACTATTAGCGCTCCTGCTGCTTTCCCTCATTTCATGCTTGCTATGACTGCTAAGTAATTGCATAGAATATTTATAAGGGGTGATTTCTTTGCATTGTATTCCTATTATGGTTCAATTCTAATTGGTAGTAAGTCTCCAATTAGTAATTGTTTAATTGGCAAGTCTGACTTGATTGTATTATCATTTGAGGATTCTACTGTATAAGGTTCACCTAACACTAGCACTAATAACCTCAGGTATAGTCCCATTAATTGTCATCACTTTATATAAAAAAGTACCCATAAGTTAGATTCTCAAAGGCTCATCCTTAATTGCCGCTCTTTCCTTTAACCTTCCCACCTATGTGTAGGTCCCTGCACTCCAGCTACCACGGGCGTGGCGATCAGAAATGAATGACTGGTGTACCACTGGACTCAGTTTTTTGAGGGGAAAAGCATAGAAATGAATTCTGCAACTTTGTTTTTTTCAATTTCCATATCCTGATACTTCGGCATCCTGAACAAGAGTAGTAATGAGCTCTGGCCAAGTTGGACCTTGAGTGATAAGAAGAGAGAATAGTGTATTTCTGCATAATTTAAAAACCAAACCAAACAGACTTAAGTTACATCACATGTTAACATTGTTGGAGCTTTCAAATATACATTGCTTTCGAGTCCATGACTTATGCTGTCAACCTGTAAGACATTTTGAACTTTCAGCAGAAAGTTCACCTAATTATCCATAGTGAAATGATTTACAATGTATTCAGCTATGTCACATTTAAAAAAATACTGTTTTCCACAAGAGGGGTGCTTAAAAGTGTAGAAAATTTCCTTATTTTTTAATTCAATTTTTTTTGGGGGGTGGCGTATCACTGCCCTCTGGTGAGAGTAGGAGGCTCAGCCTTACTCCTGGAGAGCTGCTGCTGAATTTGAACCACCAACCCTGTGGGCTGCAGTCCCGCACTCAACCACTATGCCACCGTGTTCGGCCCCTTAATTCTATTTTTATGAACACTGAAGCCCCCTGCCCATATTTGACAAGTGAAAGAATGGCAAAAGGAGGTTTAGTAATCTGCCCTAATTACATGGCCAGGAAGGAAGGGCTGGGCTGCTCAGATAGGCTGACTCTAGCTGCGATACTCTCCCTCCCTCTGATGTGGCAGCAGCCCTATTGCAGAAATCCATTTCTTTTGTTTTGTTTTGTCTTGTTTTTTGGGGGGGCCATCACTGCCCTCTGGTGGGAGTAGGAGGCCCAGCCTTGCTCCTGGAGAGCTGCTGCTGGATTTGAACCGCCAACTCCG
This sequence comes from Nesogale talazaci, assembly GCA_004026705.1. Classification (NCBI taxonomy): domain Eukaryota; kingdom Metazoa; phylum Chordata; class Mammalia; order Afrosoricida; family Tenrecidae; genus Nesogale; species Nesogale talazaci. Next base: position 41,412 of record PVJH01013022.1, on the reverse strand, counting down.
TGGGCTGCAGTCCCGCACTCAACCACTATGCCACTGGGGCTCAGCCCCAGAAATCTGTTTCTATAGATTAAGCATGGAATTTTTCTCTTCACAGAAAAATTAAAACCCCATTTCTAACTACCCTGTTGTTTTGCCATCTCTTGGACTGTTCCTATCTGTTTTTTGTTGTTGTTTGTTTGTTGTGTTTGTTTTGGGGGCATCACTGCCCTCTGGTGGTGGGAGTAGGAGGCCCAGCCTTGTTGCTGGATTTGAACCTCCATCCCAGTGGGCCACAGTCCTGTGCACAACCACTGCGACACCGGGGCTCAGCCCTGGACTGTACATATCTGTAATAAAGATAATTGTACGCTCTTGTCAATCTAGCTTTGACTGATAAGTGGACACTTTAAAATTATAAGGTCTGCTAATCTGTCATGATTTTTTTTGTGTGGAGTTGTTGGAGCCATCAGAATTAATAGTTAATTTTTAAAGATTATTTCCCTTTGCAAGTCATTCTTCTGGCTTTTATTCTTTGCCCATACTGGTTTTTTTTTTTTTTTTTTTTGCTTTTTAAGTAGCAAATAATTATTCACCCTTAGTTTTCTTCCCTTCAGTTATATTGGTACTTCATGCACATGTCATACAGTTCAATCATATCGAGAAGTCTTGTACAATTAATACCATAATTAATTTGCCATTCTGTTTTTAAAGTTCAGAGAAATGTTACAAAAACAGCATATCTCTTTCTCTGAAAAATTATAAGAGGCTTGGACACACACATTCCATATTCAGAGAAGCTTGGAGCAGTACCAAGTTTAACATATTTCTTTACTAAGGACATTAGTGCATTTCCTCATTAATACCTGGTTGCCAGGCTAGGAAATTTTGTAAGACAAAAATGGCTGTTGAGTTCCTTTCCTCTGTCACCAAGGATAGCACAAGTTCCTCAACAGAAAACAGTAATCTTCGCAGACTATTGTAAGAATTTTAGTTTAAAATTTTGATGTGAAACTATAGGCAGTAAAATGTTTTATGCCAAAATATTTCATTTTCTCGCATTCTGGTATAATTAGGAAGAGATAGATATTAAATAGTATATAGAATTATAACTCACTGACATTTGTATATTTTTTCCCAGTGAATTTGGAATATCCAGTGAGGGCTTTAAAAAAAAAGTTCACTATAAGAAGTACCTCTGTTCACCTCAGCCACTTTGTGCACTCAACTGAAGGGTGGACTCTGTTGTTTAAGAGTCAGTAAAACTAACAATCCTGTCTAAATTTGGAAAACTCAGTGCACACAGCCACTTTGGAGAATTTGGGTATTCAGAGATAATGGTGGTGTGGTGTGCTGTGGTGGTGGTTCGTATCTCAGAAGCACCGAGTTAACATCGGTAGAAAAGGGGGCCTTTTGATAAAAAGTTTTTGCTATATAGGTAGCTTTAGCTTTTTTGTTGGGGGGGGGCGCACATCACTGCCCTCAGGTGGTGGGAGTAGGAGGCCCAGCCTTGGCTCCGTGGAGCTGGAATTGAACCTCCATCCCAGTGGGCCGCAGTCCCGCGCACAACCACTATGCCACCGGGTCTCAGCTCTAAGTGCCAAGCTTTTTATCAGGAGTTTGTTCTTATTTATAGGCATTTTACTTTGGAGTATCTATTGGTGATGATGGTTAAATGTATTAATGTGGCAGCACATTTAAAATAAAATAAATTAACAAAGAACTTTAATAAGTAACATTCAAGTACCACTCATTCAAAATCTGCGCATGCTAGGCGCTGGCTGGAGTCTGCGGCTTGCCCATTGGTGAGAGTAGGCAGACTGTGCTTTGCCTCTTCACAGCATGTGGGGAGTTAGTTTCTTGAGCATTCCTGCTCTTTAACCTCTGGTGTTTCTCAGTACTTGTTTAAAGATACCAGGAATAGTGACTGAAGTCCATCTACTGCTTTTCCATTGTGAAAAGGACCTTTCTGTTGAGAATCAGAGGCATTAACCAGTCTGTTTTGATCTGAATGATTCAGATCGACCTTCATTAAGAGAAACACTCAGTCTTTTGATTACTGATGATCTGACCTATAAGATTATGCATCTTGTCAGATTAGATGAGTATAAGACTAACCACTCACTTGATCCAGTTCAAATATTACTGACCTGTGTGAGCATCTGGTCTGTCCTGCCTCATTAGTAACTGTTTATTTCCAAAACTCTGACTAAAAAAATAGCACTATTTGTATTCTCAATACTGAGAAACTTCTGCTTACAGAAACTGAAGGCTCAGAAGAAGAAGATAAAGAAAATGACAAGACTGAAGAAATGCCAAGTGATTCTGTTCTTGATAACAAGGCAAGTTCCTCATTCAGTACTGTTTTCTGTATGGCTGGACTGTGAGTTACTAGTATAGATTGTTGAAGATAGCAGTGTCTTGGTTTCGGATTGGAGAGTTCTCTCTCATTCATGCCTACCACAGACAGATCCTTGTCATCTCAGAGGGTCTTGTCTGATAGGGCAGATTTATTTACATCTCATTTGTGTCTGATGCTGGTAAGGTGGTGATTTTTTTTTTTTTGTTTGCTTTTGGCATCACTGCCCTCTGGTGGTTGTGGGAGCTACCCAGTGCTTGTTGGATTTGAACCGTCAGTCCCGCCGGCCGTGATGATTTATTATAGAAGCCTTGTAAAGATTGTTTTTTTTAAAGGGAGAAAGTATGACATTTTAACCCTCTATCACCCCCACCCTAGCCATACCAAATTGCATTTAGGTTCTGTAATCTATTATGTTATTGTATGTCTGTCCATTTCCAATAATTTGGATACACTTTAGTCTCTTCAAGAAAATGAAGAGGAGGAGGTTGGGAACCTTGAGCTTGCCTGGGAAATGCTGGATTTAGCAAAGATCATTTTTAAAAGGTAAAAATTTGTGGACTTTTAAGATTAAATGGGAGCTTAGTAATTGCAAATAGAAAGGTGGTTAAGATTAAACAAATCTTATTAAGGCTTCTTAATATCTTCTTTTAGGCAAGAAACAAAAGAAGCACAACTTTATGCTGCAGAGGCACATCTTAAACTTGGAGAAGTTAGTGTTGAATCTGGTAATGCATTTAAATGTTTACTTACCTAATTTCTGTATTTATTTTTTGACATCACTGCTCTCCGGTGGTGGGAGTAGGAGGCCCAGCCCCACTGCTGGAATTGAACCTCCGTCCCAGTGGGCTGCAGGCCTGCGCACAACCACTACGCCACCGGGGCTCAGCCTCAGTTCTGTATTTTTTAAAAAATACATTCCTTACATTTCAGCTTAATGATTGAAAGAGTACATTTGAGTCTGCTATATAGCCTCGGGAATAGCAGTTCTCAACCTGTGGGTCGCCTGATTCATAACTAGCAAAATTACAGTTATGAAGTAGCAATGAAATAATTTTCTTTTTTTGGTGGAGTGGGGCATCACTGCTCTCTGGTGGTGGGAGTAGGAGGCCCAGCCCCACTGCTGGAATTGAACCTCCGTCCCAGTGGGCCGCAGTCCCGCGCACAACCACTACGCCACCAGGGCTCAGCCCGCAATGAAAATAATTTTAAGGTTGGGGTCCCAACACAAGGAACTGTATTAAAGGGTCACAGTTTAAAAAAAAAAAAGTCACGGTATTAGGAAGGTTGAGAACCACTGTTCTAGAAGAACCTCTTCCAAAATGTTTTTCAATTAGTCTTTCAATTTTTGTCATTTTTTTAAATGGTTAAATCAGATGCTACAAAGAATTGGAAGTGGAAAACCAGGATGCATTCCTGCTGAATGAGTCTGAAAATTGGAAACACTTTATATTAAATGCTGTTATTTATTTCTGGTCCCCTTTCACGTTATTACAGAGAACTATCTGCAAGCTGTGGAGGAGTTTCAGGCTTGCCTAAGCCTGCAAGAGCAGTATCTCGAAGTCCATGATCGTCTCCTTGCAGAGACTCACTATCAGCTCGGTCTAGCCTATGGGTACAATTCTCAATATGAGGAAGCAGTCGCACAGTTCAGCAAATCTATTGACGTCATTGAGAAGAGAATGGGTGAGTGAGCAACAGCTTTTCATGGTGAATATTGATGTTTTCAGCTTCTGACAAGGTTAAAAAAACCAAGCCCTTTCTTAGTAACTTCCTGACCACTTCAGCTTATTTGTTTTTTAATTAGCTGTTCTAAATGAGCAGAAGGAGGAAGCTGGAGAATCACCTACTGAATATGAGAAAGAAATTGATGAGCTGAAGGAACTTCTACCTGAAATCAGAGAGAAGATAGAAGATGCAAAGGAGTCCCAGCGCAGTGGGAATGTAGCTGAATTGGCTCTGAAAGCTACTCTGGTTGGTTCATTGTCCCTGTTACCTAGTTGGGCACCATGGAAGGCACTGTGGGGCTAATGTTTTTGCTTCAGAGCTGTCGTCATGATTTGATTTCCAGGGAGTTGGTGGTCAGGGCTGTGAGGACTCAGTTATTTTACTGACTAGTAGAGTGGATAAGAGAGTAGGCCCTCGAGCCAAACTGAGTTTGAATTTCACTTCTTTCTAGTGTGTGAACATAAGCAGACTTAGTACTTCTCCTAAGTTAAGTTAGCTAATCTGTAAAATGGAGGTAAATAATATCTGAATTTTTTACTGTGATTAAGTAAATCAAGTACTTTTCCAGCAAATATGTCGTTTATTTATTTATTTGGCACCACTGCTCTCTGGTGGTGGGAGTAGAAGGCCCAGCCCCACTGCTGGAATTGAACCTCCATCCCAGTGGGCCACAGTCCCGCGCACAACCACTATGCCACCGGGGCTCAGCCCAAATATGTCATTTTTAAATCTCTTATTAAGAACTCTACAGTGAGGAGTTGAGGGCTTTTAACCCAAGATTAGCAGCTCCGGGCTGCTGAGTTAGTGAGGTGTGATCTCCCCTGTAAATCATGGTGTGAGGTGCAGTGTAATAGTTAATCTCTGCATGTTGCTTACATGTTGGGCGATTCTGGGCTTACTTAATCAGTGTGTAAATGGTGGGTACCTTTGTAGGGCTGTGGTTGGCCTGGGTTCTATTCCTGGGACCCACTGGGTTTGTCATCCCTCACAGGTGGACAGTGCTACTTCAGGTTTCACTTCTAGTGGAGGAGGCTCTTCAGTCTCCATGGTGGGTATTCAGGTGATTTTTATTTCTTACCATTAGGCTCAAGTGATTGTCTTTTGTCTTCTTAAGTGGTTTGTCCATTGCTAATACAAGCTCCCTTTCACCAGATTGCCAGTAGAAAGTCAACAGATGGTGCTTCCTCTTCAAACTGTGTCACAGATATTTCCCACCTTGTCAGGAAGAAGGTAAATCTGTGTGGAGCTGTGATTTCTTTATCCCTCTCCAAGTCTGACTGTAAATTTAAACAAATCCTAAGCATATAAAAGGAGCTAACCTTCTTGGTAAATACTTGAAATTGCAGTAAGCTGTAGACATTCACTTGGCAAGGCAAGGATGTCCAAAATATCTGAGAATGTAGTTTTCATTGCATACTTATGCGAGCAGCCCACAGAAAACGACCCCTGCGGGCACTGGCCAGCTGGGACCCGTCTTCGAGGGACTGGCCAGTTTCTGACATTGTTTACAGTAGCCCTGCTTGTGCCTACACTCCGTCATACTGTCCCAGCTGTTCATTTCTCATTTAGACAAGTCTTCACTTTTGCTTGTTTTTCTGATTGAAGTACTTGGACTTGGTAATTGTTCAGATCTATTCCTCACCCCCACCTCTTCTATATGTTGAGACAAATGGATTTGTTTTATATAGTTCAGGTTGACACTTGACCCCAAGCACCATGGCGCTTGGTTATGTCTGTGGCAAAGGGGAGAGACCCTGAGAACCTGGAGTCTTGGTGTTAAGGATCCATGTGTGCACCGCAGAAGTTCAGGAGATGTTTTGGCATTTCATGTACTCACTTTGTAAACAAGTGTATTTGTGAAGCCTTCACGATTATGTCTTTAGAGGAAACCAGAGGAAGAGAGTCCCCGGAAAGATGAAGCCAAGAAGCCCAAACAAGAGCCGGAGGTGAATGGAGGCAGAGGAGATGCGGCCCCCAGTGGAAATGACATTTCTGAAAACATGGAAGAGGTGAAGTTAAGCGGGACTTGGCTTCCTGTCTCATTCCTTTGTTCTCTGGCTTGGGGAAAGCCATCCTCTCTCTAGGACATGCTCCCTACCTCGAGTCTGTTTGTTAAGGGCGTGATCAAAGCAATGGACGGGGTATGGGATTCCACTGACGCATGAAACTTAGGTGCCATGGGTTCCCCACAAATGCCTGCCTGAGAAAGTCCTTGGCTCACCAAAGCAGTGTGTTACTTCTGCTGACTTTCTGTAGTATATGGATGTTGACCATGAGTAATGACAGTAAATAAACTCAGAAAACTGCTTCACTTTTGTGGCCAACCACTTAGTGTAAGGAGCAAGGCTGAATCTGGAGGATTTGGGTTTCCTTCCTTTGATTGGTTATATGATATGGTATGACGTAAGCCAGGGTCACTTATGCCTGGACTCTTTGTCTTTCAGGCTGAGACTCAGGCAGAAAGCCGGGCAGCAGTGGAGGGAGGAGCAACAGTTGAAAGCACTGCAAGTTAAAGAGAGGGAACAGAGATTTCCCTTCGGAGACAAAAGTTTTTTTGTATATAATGTATTTTTTCACTTTTGGGGGATTCTTTTTGTATAACTTCAATAAAGATTGTAAGCAAAGGCTGAGACTTTGATGGTTTTTTCCTAAAATATTGACTGAATCTGTGCCTTGGAGCACTTCAGGTTTTATATAGTGGCCAAAGGTATCACCAACCCCCTCCCTGATCTGTTGAAAGTTTAAATCCCGTTCCTGTCTGTTCTCTGTAGGTGATCAGATCGAGTACAGCTTTAGGCTCTTCATCTTCCAATGGTGCTATGTTTTCCTCCCACTTTTAAATGTCCATCTGAGCCCAGCCGTCTTGCAGTGGTGCTGTCCCTGGGTGGGGATTATGAAGACAAGACTTGGTGAAGCTCTTCCTCTTTGGTGCTGATCATGGCTGATGGACTTTGACTGTCTGTTGACAGCAGCCTCCATTCAGGCCTTGGGTAGTAACCTCTGCCCACCTGGTCCCCAACTGGGGCTTCAGTCCTGACTTGGAAAAAGAACTCTGAAGAAAACACAGGGAACATAATCTGAGAAAAACAATCTAATTGTAGAACATTTGAGGGAACTCGGTGGTTTGAAAGAGGTGGAGGTGGGGAGAATGATAGACACTTGATGGTGGAAGAATCTTGGGGAGGCTGGCTGTTACATTATTTTTCTGTATAGAAAGGTTGAAATATATCACTCAGAATTGTTATTGTTTCTACAGTTTTGACATAATCAATAAAGATGTTAAAAGGCTCCTTGTCTGTACTTTGTGTTTGGAGGTCTTGTAGTAGGGTCCTAGAACAGTTCAGTATGTAATATAGGGAGTTAATAATTTGCACTCACCAATTCTAAGACTCCTTTGCCATACAGGTTAGATGGGAGGTTGGAATCTGCTGGCTTTTAAGGACCTGTTGGCTGATTTGATTATTTGCTATCAAAATGGAGTTTTTCTGGTGTTGGCCTGACTATAGGATCTGATTTATACTACAAACTTCCTGAAGCCCTCACTTGACTAGGTATTCTATTTTTTGGTCAAAACGGGGGTCATCAAACAATTGAGTCCAGACTTGTGAAGAGCCCTAGTTAACGAGTTGCTTGCCAGCGGGGTGGGTCTGGGTCCAGGAACAATCTCTAACTTCAGGTAGATGGCGAAGGTGACCCCACAGAATCTACACTAGGCTGGGGTCCACCCTGTACACAAGGCTGTGGGTCTTTGGGAGGATGTCACCATCTCTCTCCTTTAGAGCAGCCGGTGAGTATAAAACACCAACTGAATGGGTTCTTGAAGGCGGTTACCCCCAACCAAACGCCATTCCATGTTGACTTCCTCTTTCTCTCATGGTGTTTCTGGTGGGTTTGAACTGCTTACCTTAGTGTCCAACGTGGGATCCCCATCAGGGTTAATGGGAGGATATAGGAATGTCCTATCTCAGGAGGCGCTATAAAGGTCCGCGGAGTTGAACTGGGATTTGAAGGGCTGTAGCAAGAAGAACTAATGTAACAATAGAAGGGGGGCAGGAATTGAAAGGCACCTGGTCACAAAGCTGTCAGTTTAAACCCACTACGCCCCGTAACAGGAGACAGGTGAGGGCATCTGCGCTGGTAAACACTGCCATCGAGTAAATGCTGACTCAGCGCGGCCGTGTGGGTTTGAGAAGGTATGGAGTGTAGCCAGTCCAGTCTGCCCCTTCAGTGCCAAAGCAGCTTAGTGCGTCACCCCAGCTCTTCACCCAGGCCTCCCGCTGGTAGAGGCAGCATCCCTGTGATGGGATGCTATTTGTCAGAATCAACAGCATTTTCAAAAATGTGCCAGATGGCATTGTGAAATGTGAGATTCTCATTTAATCCTTACAGCAGTCTCTTACAAATAGGAAAAAAAAAGGTCAAATAATAGAAGGTGGCTGGAACTCGAGGTATTCACGACGACTGCTTGCCTCTAGACTCTATGTCGGAACACGACAGAACAGCCCAGCCGAATGCATGCCAGGGACTCAAGCCCACATTCCTCATCCAACTCCCAAGTGCAGTGTGGGAAGAAGAAAGCTGGGGTGAGGACTCCAGCTCTCTCATCCGTCTTGGGCTCCACTGCAGGGCTCCTCTGTGGGGCACGGTTCAGCAAAGCCAGCTGAAGGGATGGGAGGGGTGGCTTCCGGTGGGAATAAGCTGGACATCTGTGGAATAGAAGGCGCATCCTTAGAAAGATGGTGTGTTAAGAGGAAAGTTCTGGCTTCAGATGATTTATTTCATCCTGTCCTAACTTCTTATGAACCCACTTACAACCTGGCTGTGCTTTGATTTAATCTGCCATACAATGAAGGCACTGTTACTGCTTTTGACTCCGTGACAGTAGATTCACTCCAGGATTCTAGGCATTAGCCTTCAAGGACCACATAGTGCCCATTTTATCTCCCACTGAGCAGCCGGTGGGCTCTCAGCTAACCCTTCTGTTGGCATCCTGGGTGCATTATTAGGGCTCCGCAATCTAAGGTACCCTGTCTTGGGGTAGCCCTGCGGCCATAATGAGTTACATGTTTAAATTCAAATCCACCAGTTGCTCTGCCTAATAAAGACGTTCTGCCTCAGAGCCCTGAGGGGGGAAGTAACCCTTATCTGTCCCATAGGGCCACTATAAAGGAATCTGAACCAACTGGTTTTAATAAGAATGTGAAGGAGCCTGATGGTGCAGTGGTGAGGCGCCCAGCTTCTATTGGAAAGATTTGAATCCACTGGCCCCGCCTTCGAAACATGCATGCATAAGATTCTCAGTAGCTGCTTGCTCTGAAGTGGGGAACTTAGTTTTTGGACTCCACTCAAACCCATTCACTTTGGGTGTCCCTGGCTGGCCTAGTTCCCAGCAACAGTTAAGACAAACTGATGGACCAAGTGGTGGCCAGAGTAAGGAGGCAAGGATGGCACATGTCTTACACACGTTGGACATACTGTCAGGGGAAACCAGTGCCTGGAGGAGGACATACTTGGTAAACTGGAGGAGCAGCGAAGGAAGGGAAAACCCTGAATGAGAGGGAGTGACCCAGTGGCTCCGACTTAGGAACAATTGTGAGGGCGTGCACAGGCTCTGGAGCGGAGCGGAAGTGGGCACCTCACAGCAGCAGGCGCCGTGGGAGAAAGGGGCAGCAGTTCTGCCCTGCCCTCTAGGGTGCCTGTGAGTTGCACTGTAGTCAATGGCGGCACGTTTGGTTTGGGGTGGGGGAGTGGGGAAGGAAGGAGGTGAGCTAATGTACAGAAAGCATGTCAGTAACTGGCAAAGGTGGTCAGTAAAGACTGGCTATGATAACCACACCTTGGGTACCCCTCTTTCCAGTGGAACCTTCACTGGAGGGGGGTGCTGGTACTCATGAGCACTTGATGGGTTGACCTCTGCCAGTGTCTGGACCCTTGCATCTCTTGCGTTCACCAGGCGCAGGAAGAGCTCGGCCTCACCTGCCTGAGGAGAGGAGACAGGGTACCGCACCTGTACGACGTCGCACTAACCCTAGCCTCCGTCCTCCGTATTCACCTGGGGGGTTGAATCCAGCTGTTCAGGGTCAAGGCTGGAGTCCCCTGGAAAGGACTGAAGTGGGAGGCGCCAGCGACCACTTCGCACCCGCTGATCCTGGTCAAATAGTACCAAAGAGGCCCAAGCCTTTGGCTGCGGCGTTCTGGTCCAGGCCAGGCCCTGCCAGGCCTGCAGTGTGCAGACGAAGGATACCGAAGGGGAGGGTGGCAGCCTGCAAAGCAACCAAACGTATCCGAGTTGCGTACCTTTACAAAGAAATCCTCGGAACTATTGGTCCTGTGTAAGAAGGAGACAACTTTGCCAGGGCAAGCGCGAGCACGATGGGAAAAACAAGAATGTGACAAGAACCCCCAAGTCAAAATCCCATTTACTGACCTGGGCACAGGTTGCCTGCTGGCAAGGATGGCACAGTTGCCCATGGGCCCAGGAGCTGGAGGTGGGGGCAGACAAAGGGCTGGGGGCAGCACCGTCGTCCCGCCTGTATCCTGTCCATCTCTAGCCAAACCTGTCACGAGCTGCACCCAAATCCAAGAGGCCTCAAGCCCGCGCAGGAAGTCATAGAAGATGACCAGACCAGCCCTGGTTTGAAATGCTTGGGTTAATTAAGCACACCGGCATCCAATTCCCTCCCAGGCCGTTTCCCAATACAAACAGGTCTTACCCAGCAGGGGGTGGGGGACCAGATCACCTACTGTTGTCAAGAGAGGGGGCGGAGCCTCACCCAGGGTCATATGGCGCAGGGCCCAGCACATCAGAAGGAGGGAGGAGGTGTGGGTCGAGGCCCCGGCTGTTAACCAGGGATCCAGAAAACAGCGGCTGTCGGGAACGGAAAGCGCCCTTGCTTCGCAGGCGCCCTTCACTGTAAAGGGCAGAGCTATCCCCTGGCAACCCCTGGGTCCTCACCGCCTTTCCGCCGCCACTCAAGCACGTGGCGTCAGTGGAGGGTGCCGGCGGGGGCAGCGGGGGCGCTACCGGAGGAGGGAGAAGAGGGGGATCTCCCCTGCCCCGCAGGCGCGGTCTAGGGCTGGTCAGGAGGGACGGCTCCCGCTGCCCTAGGAGTAGAGAAAATTTCACCACCAGCGCCCACCCCCTAAATGAATCTGTGGCGTCCTGGGGAGAGAAGCGGCGCAAACACCGCTCTCATTTCCCGCGAATGGGCCCCTGGGCAGCGGGTGGGGGCAGGGCAGGGCAGGGCTCGGAGCCCACTGACCCCAGGTCCGCTGCCCCGCGCCCCGCTGCATCTGCAGGGACACGATTTCCGCCTCCAGCCGCCGGTTCTCAGCCTCCACTGCCAGAAGCTCCCGGGAGACAGCAGCTGTCCTCCTTTCTGCGAGGAACAAGTCTGAGCTGGGTCAGCGAATGGTGGCCAGTCCAGCCCGCTGCCGACCCGCTTGCCCAACCTCTGGGACACGGCTTAACTTGCCGGCTCGCTCTAGTCCCCGTCACAAAGACGATCTGGGTTTCCAAGGGCAGGGCTTTTGCTTGCATGCTTCCCTTCCCGAAGGTTCTCCTCCCTAAAGTCCTTTCTCTTTTCTGGACTAAGACCACAGCTTCCGGGGGGGTGGGGGGGGGCGCTTCCTGTCTGGTCCCCACTGTTTACCCTTGCGGGCCCTGGACCGCCACCACTCCAGAGCGGACGCCTCCACGTGGAGCTGCCACATCTGCCCGAGAACACCGGGGTCCCGGCCCCCGCCCCGAACGTAGGCTTCGCGCAGGGCCCTGAGCAAGAGCGGAGAGGGGACGTGAGCCCCTTCACACGTGTGCCTGATGGGCGCTCTGCGCACGCCCGCCAAGGACCGCGGGCCTCACCCAATCTCGGCAGCCAGCGACTCTGGGTTGGCCTGTAACACCAGGCGACCAGGTTCGGCCTCTGGGTGGGCTGGCGGCCTGGGCCTGAGGGGAGAAGGGAGGGCCGGGAGGCGGCTGCACGAGCAGGGGCGGGGCCTCCGGAAGCCACGCCCCTCCGGGCGTCTCACGCACTCGGCCTTGTTCTGCATAGGCGCCTGCTCGACGCCCGACTCCGTGGAGCTCCCGCCCCTGCACAGCCGGCTCCCGGAGGGCCTGCCGCAGCCAGGCCCCGCCCACCGCCCGGCCCCGCCCCACCGCACCGGCCCCGCCCCGCCCCCCGCCCCGCCCCGCCCCGGGCAGCTGCCTCGGCTCGAAACGCACGCGACGTCGGGCTGCGGCTGTGGGACTCGCGCTGCTGAAGCTTCCCGAGCACCCGGCGTGCGCCCGGCTTCAGGCCGTGGTTCTAGAGGTTCCTGCTCCAGGCCGCTGAGGCGGGACTTTCCGCCCCGGGACTTGGCCATGTCTTGGAGGCGCCGCCTCAGTTCTGAGGGAGGACGAGAGCCAGGTAGCCCGCGTGCCCGCGCGAAGGGGTGCGGGGCCGCGGCCCGCCCACCCCGCTCCTCCCTCTCTCACCGTCGCTGCGCCGCCGCAGAGCGCGGCCCTGGGCCTCGGTCTCAGCCACGCGCCGCGCGTGGTCCCCGGTCAGCGCCCGCAGCCGCTCGCTGGGGCTTGCGGCCGACTCGGAGGGGAGGCCCCGCGTCCGCGGCCCCGCCCCGGGGACGGCCGCGGCCCGAGGCTGCACCTCCTGCGGGGACAGCCGCAGACGCCGCCCCTGCAGGTGACGGTGCGGCTGGTCCCGGCGGCCCTAATCTGACCTCGGGCTTCCAGGCGGTCCGTCGCCCGGGCTAGCCTTTGGAGCCGCTGGGCCCTGCTGTCCGGGCCGCCCGGGCTGGGCTGGGCTGGGGGGCGGGGGTAGGAGGAGTTCTCGGGCCGCCTGAATCCCCGCGGCGGGGGGGGGGGCTTACCTCGGCGCCCCCGAGCGCAGTCTCTGCCCGTGACCGGGCTCCAAGGGTGGCCTCGGCCTCCGGGCCCGCGCGGCCAATGCACAAGCGCCGGGTGTGGGCGGCCAGCAGAGCCCGGGAGCGGAAAGCCATGTCACAGGCCGGGCAGGGCAGCAGCGCCGGCGCCCCCGGGGGCGAGGCCATGCAGGAGAGCAGCCAACCCTGGGAGAGACCAAGTGAGGGAAAGGCTCTGTTGAAAGCGCCAGGAGGCCGGGCCCAGTCTAGAAAGGCTCGGGTACTGCGTGCTGGGCTTTTGTTTGGGGACGAGCGTTCGCTCCCTGGGCAGCAACTGCAGGTCTGGGCAGGCCCAAAATGGGCGGGGAAGGCCCGGTCACCTTTCGGTGGAGTCCCTGGTTTGGAAAAATTTCCTGTTTCGCAAAGCTATTTTGAACCACCTTGCGCGATCTTGGGCAAGTCAGGTGGGTGCCCTTGCTTATATTGACCAAACAAAGGGATAGGGCTGAGCCCCGGTGGCCTAAGTGCCCAAAAAAACAAAAACAAAGGGATAGGCAGTTGCCCTCAAATAACTAGGCCCACTATCAATTCTCACAGCGCCCCCCCCCTCCCCCAATCATCTTTTTTGTTTGTTTTTGTTTTGCGGGGGCATCACTGCCCTCTGGTGGGAGTAGGAAGCTCAGCCTTGCTCCTGGAGCGCTGCGCTGGATTTGAACCTCCATCCCAGTGGGCCGCAGTCCTGAGCACAACCACTACGCCACCGGGGGCTCAGCCCCTAATACAGTATTCTTGCAAGGCTTATATAGGTGTCATTGACCAATCATATCATACTAACTGGTTTTCAAACATTTCCTCATGGTCATGGGTTTGCAGCATGAAAATCAATTGGCCCACACTGTGGCTATGTAAATGAGGTGTAGCTGGCTGAGCCAGCCGTCCAACTGCTATACAAACTATTTCATCCAATCACATCACAGGACAACCATCCAGTTGTATTGTAGGACGCTCCTATCCATTAGTATTACAGGAGCTTAGCTGTTACTACATGGAAGTTGGAAGTACTCTGATAGGCTGTTTCAGAGGTTTAAAGCAGAATAGCGGGTGAGCTGGTCTGGGGACTTACTGCAAGCATGGGTTCCGGATACCTAAGGGTGCAGGTACCCAGCGGCTTTAAGGCCGCTCCAGGAGACGCAGCCCACCCTGCACACTCAACACCTCTCGCCTGGATCCCCAGGTCCTGCCAAGAACGCCCCCACAGCCTGGTGTGCGTGTGCGATGGGCATTACGGTAGACCTAAGAACCAATCCGATGATAGTGCTGTGCTGGTGAGGAATATTGGGAAAAACAAAACAGACCTATCTTGGAAGAAATACAACCAGAAGACTCCTGAAAACTTTTAACTGAGGGTGGTGGAACTTTGTCTCGAACAGATTGAACCTGTTAGGAGACAGACACTAGTCGTTTGCACAAGGAAGGGCATCGTGTTTGCTAAGGGCAAGGGCACTGATACAAGAGGAAGTGCTCTGAGGAGGGTAGACGCACAGTGGCAGCCACAGAGGGCTCAAGCAATCCTGAGGGTGAAACAGGACCTGGCACTTTGGTGGTTTTGTACATAGGCTTGCCATTAGAACCGACACAGTGGCACCCCACAAGATATACAGTTTCTCCTTTGAATACTGAAATCAGGATTCCCAATTACGGGAGTTTCAAAATTTAACTGGCAATTTTCTCCTGGTACATGAAATGTCTTAAAATAGATGCCACCTTATAGAAAATCATAGTTCTGTTCTTTGAGGTTGTCAGAAAGTATTGTTAGGATTCGTTAATACACATAGGTTTATCCCAACCGTTTAAATATTTCATTAGAGGATGGCTGCAGAGGAATTCTTTTCACTAATATACTTGACGTAATTGTGGTAGCCTAGGCTTGATGGCAGCAGTTACACACTGGGCTGTGACCCCACAAGGTCAGCAGTTTGAATCACCAGGCCCTCCAAGGGAAACACGGGGCCTTCAAGGCCCCTTAAGTCTTAGAAACACATAGGGGCAGTTCAACTCTGTCCTATAGTAGTGGTTCTCAACTAATTCTGAGTTAGAGATATAATCAGTTTATTTTTTACATCGTTTTATTGGGGCTCATACAACTTTTTACAATCACACACGTGTTTCTCTCACCTGTATAATCAGGTGGGTTTTTTTGTTGGTATAATCAGTTTTTAACAAAATTCGTGTGTATCTTTCCAAATCATTGAAGCATTGCAACGAGTTCACGTGTACTTTCCGTGTAAAGCAACCAGTGTTCTTGGGATAGTTGGGAACACCTCATAGACCTAGAACAACAGTTCTCAACCTGTGGGTTGCGACTCCTGTGGAGGTTGAACAACCCCTTCATAGGAGTCACCCTATTCATAACAGCAAAATTAGTCACGAATTCGCAACGCGAATGTTATGGTTGGAGGGTATCCCAACATGAGGAACTGTACTCAAAGATAACAGTTTTAGAGAAGGTTGAGAACCACTGACACAGAAGACCAATCAAACAACTGTTGGCTTTAGTCCAGAAACTGGTAGACTAGAATGAGCATTGACGCGGCAGCTACTAAAAGCATCTTATACGGTTTGGCATTTTCAAGTTAACATTTTGGTCTTAACAGGCTTTTAACTTCATGGATGCTCAAAGCCTTGCATAAAGACCAGATCTCTTTCCAAGCGAACAAACTAATGATAACCAGGTACCAGTACTGGATTAACCAATATGCTCAAGTTATATCAACTTGTGTGACTTTCCTAGGAGCAATTTGATATAATTAAAATGGAAAGTTGCATTGTCGAAAAAAAAAAAAAAGGGTGAGTCGTGCCCAGCAACTTCCCCCATCACAATGCACCTGCTCATCCTTCGAGGGTACCAAGAGAGAGCTCCTTAGTTTTTCTGGGGAAAGTCACCTCATCTACTGGCCGGCTGCTCTAGCCCCTTCAGAATTTCTACTCCCCAAACTCCGAAGTAAAATACGTGTGTCTAACTTGATGCCATACTGTCTCAATGTGTAAACTGAAGGTTGCTGATGTCTGGAAACACCTTCAGATGTGTACCGATTTAGAGGATGTCAAAAAACAAGTTTCATCTTTTGATACTTTTGTTTAATAATTTCATTGATTTTGTGACAAAAATTTTTGAAGCACCCTTGTATCCTCATTGCTTTTCATGCAGGATTACTTACACCATTAAGTAATAGGTACAGTATGGGAAAAAGGGTCTCTATCTTCTGGGCCTTTAAAATCTAGCAAATGTCCTAGTGGTATCTCTGTCTCAAACATCATTTTGTCCATATCCAACTACAAAGAACTAATCTAACGAACATAGTTCTCAGGTCTTTTCTGTCTATGCTCCTCTCATTCTGTTATTATCCTGGTTTGCTACTAATTCGTTTGTAGTTATTGACCAGGACCTAATTACTGTAGGGATGGTCAGAGTGCCAACATGTACTCCGACTTGACCTACGATTTTACCGTCTCTATTGCGACTTTCCCATCTAGTAGGACAGATCGCTCACTTGTTATATCCTCAGAGCCTTGCAAAGTGCTTAAAGACAAGTAATGGGAGTTTGGGGAAAAATTTATGAAATGAAGTTCCTGTTTCCTCCACTGGTCATCTAACCCCTTTGACCTATCTGCCAAAGACTTCCTTTAAAATGTGACTTGTTAATACACTGTTGTTGCAAAACTCTATCCAGTAGACTTTGTGTGTGTGTGTGGGCATCACTGCCTCTGGTGGTCATGGGTACTACCCAGTGCCGCTCCTGAGAGCCACCGCTGGATTTGAACCGCCAACCCTGCGGGCCGCAGTCCCTCACTCAACCACTTACGCCACCGGGCTCAGCCCCCAATAGACTTTTATAGCAACATATGTAATAAAAAACAGTCCCACCAGATTTCCTTGGCTGTAGAAACAGATTGCCCGGGTATTTCTCCTAGAGAATTGTCCAGTAAGTAAGCAATTCTAGGAATTTCTACTGTGGGTTAGCAGCAGAATGCTTATCCATTTGTTCCATTTGTACTCACCTGGTTAGTAGACATCAAATCAAATCTGTCAAGGCCATTTTCACTCAGTGTTTGTGGGAGCACTTTCATTCTTCCTCCTACTGAGTGGCTAGTGGGTTTAAACCACCAACTTTGTGGTTAGCTATTGAATGCCTAACCCACAGGGACTCTATGGAAAATACTTATAGAAATGATTTAGGAAAGGAAAATTGGACTGGTATTTCAGTACTGGTAATTTATTACACAAAGCTGCCCCCCCGCGCCCCCATATATAAATCTGCTGAAAGGAAACACAAGTGTGTCTGAATTCAGATTTGCCCAGACTAAGATGCTTACTTTTTTTTTTTTTTTTTGGGCGGGGGCATCACTGCCCTCTGGTGGTGGGAGTAGGAGGCCCAGCCTTTGCGCCGTGGACCTGGAATTGAACCTCCATCCCAGTGGGCTGTAGTCCCGCGCACAACCACTATGCCACCGGGGCTCAGCCCGATGCTTACTCTTAAAAAAAAAATCCCGTCACATTATAAAGAAAATGTTCTTACACAAGACAATCCAAACTGATGCAAAATATTTATTCCAAGTTAGTTATTTTATGGTTTTCCCCATCATAACAAGACTTGTGATAGCCACATCTTTTACATCTGTAAATAATGTTATCAAAATAATCTTAATCTTTGAAATCTCACAAAAATTTTATATTTTACAATCCACCCTGAATATCAAGGCTGCAAGAATAACACAACATTTCATATATCCAAGTATTTTACAACTGTACCCAAAAGAAAAAATAAAGAAGAAAACCACATTTGCTTGGTTAAGGGGCTAAAGTTACCCGAGCAGCCAAAAATAAAATATCCAAATTATTAGCATTAATTTAATACAATTATAACTTCAATAGTCACTTTGTCATTGACAATGATTGCTTGAGCACAGGGGTGAGCGCCCCAGGGGCTGGTAGTAGAAGCTTGCTGCAGACCAGTGGCGGCGGCTCCTCCTCTCTGCATTGCCAGCTTCCACCTGTGCATCGCCCCATATATACTGTGTATGTGTCTCTCTCTATATATATGTATTTAAAATCTTTCCCACCACACGAACTTTTCTCTATTAAGCAGGAAACAGGGAAGAACAACAACAAAAGCTAAACAAGCCAATCTCGCTCTCTTTGGGATATGATTATTTCCCTTGTGCATGAAGTATTCAACAACATAAAGAAAAAAAGAAAGGAACAAATTTCTTTTGTACACTCCCCCTTAACACACAAGCCAAGTTTGCTGGGTGAGATTTAACTGTAGGAAAGTATATGCCTATTTCCAAGCGTCGTCATCTGATGTTTCACTGCTACTGGTTTCTGTATCTGAGTCCTCAACCTCTCCTTTACCAGGACATCGCCAAGGAGAGAACAGGCAGGTTCTACGGCTCTGTAAGAAGCCATTCTTCTCAAAGCCGTTTCTTCTTAGCTGTGGCATAGGAGAGAGAAAAAGAAACCATCAATGACTATACTGTTCTACGGGACCTGGGAAAGGCCAAGCCACAGTGGAACTCACTGATCTTTTAAGATCATTTAAAAGAACTTTTCAAATAATGAATCATCTAAACGTTTTTTAAGAATTCTGTTCTGTATTATTGTGGTTGGAGATCCCCTTTGTCTAACAAGCTCTCAGGACCACAGTTCTAATTAGCAAAGCCATTGTCCGCCAGCCTGTACCTTCTCTTGGTAAAACATCACAAGAATGGATGTTTTTAAGTACGTGCCACCAAAACGTAAGTTGGTAGAAAACAAGCTTCTTATTCACTGCTATCAATCCTAGGATCTGGCAATTGTTCAGCTCAGGAAAAACATCCAGGTACTGGTTGAATAAACTCCCAATTTTGCTTTCTTCATTCCAGCAGTGAACCACAATGAAGCCAGAGAAGAACCTTGAGACTTGTTTGGCAGTTCTAGCAGGGGAGAGCAGCCACTTGTATACCCGTGACTGAAGGACGGTCCTATCGGGGAAGGTCATTGTCCTCTTCAACCGAGGGCGGGCGCAGCTTCAGGAGGGACGCACCTGGAGCGGTGAGGGAGGAAGGGCACACCGGTCTAGACAGCCAGGTCGGCCGAGTCAGCGCTGGTGATCAATGGGGGGACAGATGTCACAGCCAGATGGTCCTCACATCCAAGAAGTCAGGGATGAAAGTGGGAACTGGGGGTGGCAGTAGGTGGTCTGCTTTCCGAAGGACAAAGGAGCCCTGGGTCTCAGAATGTACCTTTGTTGTTGTTGTTGTTGTTTGGCATCACTGCCCTCCGGTGGGGGGAGGAGGAGATCCAGCCCCGCTGCTGGAACTGAACCTCCGTCCCCGTGGGCCGCAGTCCGGCACAACCACGGCGCCCCCGGGCTCAGCCCGAATCTGCCTTTGGGGCACAGTCAGACACGTCTTTAAATCTGCTGACCACGCACGGATTTCTGAACCCACTAATGGAGATGCCTACTGTCCAGTCAGAGTTAGATGGTCACATTTTCAACTACTCTAAGTCATTCTAAGTCATTTATATTTTCAATTTTTTTCTCTCACACTAAGCCAGTGTTCCCCAAAGGCAAACGTGGCTCCGAGTTCATTTCGATTCTTGGCAAATGGTTGTAGCTATGTAGCTGAATGACATACCTGCTCAGTCTTCATGTGGAATTCTCGGAGCTCATCCTCTGTGAGGGGAAGGCAATTTTCATCATTTTCGGGGTATTCCTGCCATCCCATTGCTTTTAATAATCTAAGGCGAGCAGAAGGGCAGACAAGGAAAACACAGTGCCGTTAAGCCTGAGCAAGCAGCCTACACGTTACAGAAGGAGCAGGGTTTTTCTCCTCTGCTCAGTGCCGACGATCTAAAGCTGTGCGTATCTGTATTAATTGGAATATGGGATGCATAGAGAGATGGCCAAAGTCTATCTCTTCTCACTGGTGTCTAGAATGTGTTGAATTGAAGAAGCCAGCATCACATTTATCATAAAAAAAAAAGTAAATTGCTGTCTGCATCAGGGTGATATTCATATACCTCACAAGGATGACTAGATTAATCCAACATCAAAGCATCAAAGTTGGAGACAAACTTGGGTCAATAGATGGAAATACGGCCTTGGCGACAGTAATGACACTGGCATCGCATGACAGAATGTTGCAAAAACTAATGACTTATACATGGCAAATAGCTTTTTTTCCCCAACAACAGAAATGGTTATTATACACACACTTCAAGGAATGGAATAACAAAGCAATCAAATAGACTACAATATCACCTGTCAGAATATGGCCGGAGGCCAACTGCAGTACATACCCACCAGCTGCGCACATAGACAGGTTGAAACTCAAGAAAATTAAAATAAGCCCACAAGGGTCAAAGTAGGACTCTGAGAATGTGCCACCTGGATTTGGGGATTCTTTCAAGAATAGAGTCGATGCAGGTACTGTCATGGTATCAAAGCCATCACACAGGACAGCAGTGGGTTTTTAAAGAGTGGAAAGAAAAGATCAAAATGAATGTCAAAACAGACTTCAAAGTTACTTTTGAATATAGAACAAAAAATGATTAAATGAATATAAGATTTTTTTTTAAATATAAGATTTCAAAGGGCAAATCAATACTACAAAGTATTATGCAATAGGGGGCTATCTGTTAGGTTGCTGACCACAAAGCCAGCAAGTAAAACTCATCAGCCACTCCTTAGGAAAAGTTGAGGCTGTGTGCTGCCATGCAGATGTATGACCTTGGAAACCCAAAGGGGCAGTTCTAGTCTGTCCTATGGGGTCACTGGGAATCAGAATCAATTTGATGGCAAGGAGTTTTGCTTTCAGGGGCAAAATAGTGAAGGATGCAGGAGGCAAAGAAAATGCAAAGAACACAGTCACTGCACCAAGGGGAACAGGTCCATAGTCTACTATTTCAGGAAATAGCGTAGGACCAAGAACCAATAGTACTTAAAAAACAATCCAAAGAACCAATAGTAATGTGGAACTCGAGGCTGCACTGAAGGTGAAATGCTGTAATGTTCTTTGTTTATGCCATGAAATAGCGACAACAGCTGTGACCAACTGACTTGAAAGATCATGATTTGTGTCTAATCACAAAAATCACACAAGCAAATTTTTGCCAAAGACAATTCCAAAACAGTTGCAGCAAAACATCCACTGTACTGTCAAATCAAGAGAGAAGTGCCTCAGAAATTCAATCTGGATTGAAAACAGACAATGCCAGAAAGAGACATTCACCTATGTCATAGTGACTAAGCAAAGGCATTCAACTGTGCAGATCACGGGGTAACATTGTGAAGAATGAGGACTACAGGATATTTAATTGTGCTCCTGCAGAATAGTGATACAGGAAGGGGGAAGAAAGGGGGAAACTGAACACAACCTCCTTCCAGGCGGACGGACAACAGAAAAGCGGGTGAAGGGAAACATCAGTGTAAAAGATATGAAAAAAAATTTATTGTGGGACACAGGATTCCTCCCAAGTTGTCTCCCCCAAATATATGCCAAACACAAGACTGCTGCCTGCCACACGTGGTAAATGACTGCACACTAGGAGGTCATTCAAAGTATATCAGAGGTTAGTCAGCCATCTAGAGCAACCAGACTGTATAGCCTGACTCACCCTCAGATGGGCCCACTCCCTTCTGCTTGTTCCCTTGAAGGAGCACCTGAAGACAAGGCTGAGACCGCTTAAGGATGACGAAGATTAGGCTACTCCATTGAGCCCAGGGTCTGCCCTGTATCTTGCCTCGTATCTACCCTTGTTCTCTCTCTGTTCTATTGCTTATGTACCCCCTACGTCATCCCCCTCCAATTGCTTGTATTGCCTATGTTACAACCCCTTCCTATGATGTAGGTCATTATCTGTAATCAGGGCTTCAATGTCCAAAAAAATACATAAGCTTGGATTAGAAAAGAAACCTCAGGAAAGCTCTCTCTTGCCCTCTTGTCACCACCTCCACAGGTACCGAGAGGAGCCGAGGTGGCCATGCTACAATGAAACGTGTCTGACTTCTTTACTGTCCTCACTCTTCCTAGTCTCTATTACTACTATAATCATTATACATCTTAAAATTGTGGGAGCTGGTTTTCCCCACAATTCATAAATTATCAAGAATTTGGGAGGGGGGGAAAATGAGATGGTAACAAAGGCTTAAGTAAAAAGAAAATGTTCTGAGAATGATGATGGCAATAAATGTACTTGACACGATGTATTGTTACAGAGAGCTAAACTGTTAGCCACACAAGAAGCATTTTTGAACCAGGATGTTTCTGAGTTCCAGTGACGGCCTACCCTTGAATGTCTCAACCCTTATCTCTAAGTGTCAAATTGCCCCATATGCTGGGTTCCCAGGACGAGCACAGATGTTAAGGCTAAACTTCAAAAAATCCTGCTTCTGTAACTGCTTGCTTGCATAGCTGCCCCAGATAAGTTTGTTTATTCAGCCCAATAAAAACCTGAGCGGGTAAATGAACTGGGCCTTTCTCCCTAGAAGGATGGCCCCGGTGTAGGACTTGGTCTCTCTCGACCTGTGCAGGTCTTTCTTTTTCCTTCTTTGTTTTTCTCTCTCTTTAATAAACTTGCTCTTTAATTCACAAGGCACTGATTGTGATGAGTTGTTGTATCAGGCCCTAATAAAATGATTCTAGAAAAAATTGGGTTTGTGGTAAACGCTGTACGGACCTCAATAAAATTATCTTTTTTTTTTTTGAGGGGGGGGGGCGGGGCGCGCATCACTGCCCTCTGGTGGGAGTGGGAGGCCAAGCCTTGCTCCTGGAGAGCCGCTGCTGGATTTGAACCGCCAAGCCAGTGGGCTGCAGTCCCGCACTCAACCACTACGCCACTGAAGCTCAGCCCAATAAAATTATCTTTAAAAAAAAGAAAAGAGAAAGAGTAAGACCCTCAATGTTCAGATATGTATGGTTATGAATATCAATGATAGTGAGGATAGTCCAGGAAGTTTTATCCAAGAGGACAAGGAGGGATTAATCACAATTTAAAGGCGGGGGGGGGGGAGAAACTATAGAGATGTAAAAGCAGCTGTGAAAATCCAACCCGCTATGATCTCTTTCCAATAGATCAAAATAAAGGGAACTCTTTGATTTCTTGTAAACCAAATTAGTCCATTTCCACATATAGGTAACTTCTATTTCAATTTAATTGTATCGTATTCTCCCTCAAGACAGTGTGATTTCTGGACAGGAACTTGTTTTCAGAAAGGTGCTCACCTAGTGGCAAGCCCCACCGACCATTTACTTGCCCAAACACATGGATTTTGTATGTTCAAAGCCCTCATTCAAACAAAACTATGCTACACAAGAGAGCCTCATGTTTTCTAAGACCCATGAAAAAATTCTCTACATTTGAAGCCAGCGAGCTTTAGGAAACAAGTTCCTCACTCTTCCCATCTCTTACTGCAGCCACAAATCTGTGCCTAATACTAAACTCTGGGAAAGTCTGAGGGAGGAGAAAGCGAACATCCTGAACATCTGAGAGGAAATCTCCGTGGGTAAGGGATGACTCGGGGCATACAAGAGAACAACGCATGGTGCTTGTGGGGTCTTTTCAAGCATCTGACCATCACTCACCTGTGCTCAGCTTCCAGAGAATGTGAGAGGACGCTCCTCTCCTCCACAGCGGGCAGAGTAAGGCCGTTCTCATGACTGCTTTCCTCTCCATTCTCCTTGGGTTCAAGAGTACTGCTCTCCAACTGCCACAGGGGAAAGCAAAGAGGCACTTGGTTTAACAATATTTTTTGTTGAAAGGTAAAACAACCCACAGGACTGCGTAGGACTTTAAAGATGACAGCCTCAGTCTGTAGGTTTTCTTCACTTAAAAAGAAAGTTTTTTTTAAAAAAAGTCTTATTCATCTCACTAAGCAAAGGATACCAATTTGTGATCTATCCTGCCTTAAGTCTGTGTATGTCAACTGTAGCAGAAACTACTAGATGTTTATGCAGTATCTGTCTCCTGGTATTCCTTATTAACACTTTATTTTCAAAAAATCAAAAGGTATTTCCGCACCCCCCGCCCAAATGTCATAATTCTATTTGAACAAGACCTGAGGTAAAAGATTTCGTCAGTGATACAACTGAGATGCCATGCCTTCTGGTAATGCAGGACCTATTTTGCAGGACACAAATAGAGCACTTTGTACTACCGCTGTCAATGCTTTATTGCAATTACATACAATCCTCACTAACAAAATCACTAACAACAAACAACCAAACTCACTGCCACCAAGTTAATTCCAACTTCATGGACCACTTAAAAACTAACTTACAGTAGTAGAAAGCCTCCTCTTTCTCCATTAGAGCAGCTGGTGGTTTGAACTGGTGACCTTACTGCTAGCAGTACAATGCGTAACTACCATCACAACTAAAGCCACTGATAATTACCTACTTCTTTTTTTTTTTTTTTTGCATCGCTGCCCTCTGGTGGTGGGAATAGGAGGCCCAGCCTTTGCTCCTGTGGAGCCACTAATTACCTACTTCTTAGAGCACTGATTGACTTAAGATTTTGATGGTGATGACCTTAAGCCAGGAGATCTGTCATTGAAAAGTAAGCTGAACAAAGGATTCAACTAAATGTTTTACAGACTTATCTGCTTGCTACTTGATGCACAAAAATCTCTGTTCATTAAAAACACTTGCCCCGAGGAGCTTATGCCAAGGACTCAAGTAGGAAATATTTGGAAATGAAGACGGCAACATGTGTACAAATGTGGTTGATACAAATGATGTACTGAATGTACTATGAGAGCCCCCAATAAAATCATTAGGAAAAAAAACAACAAGAAAAAAACACTTGCCATACCTGTTCCCTTAAACAAAAACCCTGGGTATTTACCAAGGGAAAACATTAACATAGTCTCTTCTGTCCTCACCCCTCTGCTGTCCCAGAAAACCCTGTACTCTTACATCCTCCAGCTTGTCACAGTCTCTGTTCTCTGAGAATTCTCCATTCCGGTCATCTTTCAGAGTCTTCAGGAACTCACTCTTCCTGTCGGAAGTTCGGCGGGTCAACTTGGTCAGACGAGAGGAAGTGATCTCAATTGGAGGGGTGGTGCGAGAGGGACTCTGGGCAAAAAGCACAAAGAGTTTACTATTGACAGCAAAGAGCAGGAACTGGGATTCTGTTGGGCTGTACCTATATAGCTAAGATTCTACTTACACTCACTTTGTAAAAAACAACTTTTCCCCCCATTTAAACAGACTACACGTTTCCAGGGTAAAAACTTCAAGAAAATGCAAAGCACATCAGGTGCCATCAGTTGATTTTGACTCGTAGAAACCCCATGCATGTCGGAGTAGAGCTAGGTTCTACTGGGTTTTCAATGGCTGACTTTTAAAAAGAGCTGGGCAAGCTTTTTTCACAACAGGGTCAACTTGAACTGTCAACCATTTGGTCAGTTGTCGAGTATGTGCCAAGGCACTACGATACCCAGGGATCCTGGCTAATGTAATACCTTCTTTCGTCTGCTTATGGACACTACTGGAAAGCCAGAAGAACATCGGTCCACACTGGTCTGATCACAGGACAGTAACTCCATCCAGCACTCCCACTCCCACCTCTCAATGATGATGCAAAACACGAATAAAAAAATAATTCTCAGCTACACTCAGTTATATTAATAGTAATGTTAGTGGTGTCAAAATACATAGAAAAGCAAAAACCAAAACCAAATTCAACATCATTAAGCCAATTCTGAGCCATTGAGACTCTAGGGCAGAGGAGAACCACTGCTGTGAGTTTCAGAGGCTGCAAACCTTTATGGGAGCGAAGGCCTCCCCCCTTTTTTTTCCTCCCTTAGAGGCTGGTGGGTTCGAACTACCGACCTTGTTGTAGCAATTCAAAGCACTTAACTGACTAAGCCACCAGGGCACTGAGCTAAGTCAATGGCAAGTTTAGCAAGGGCTTCCCTACTTAACCCTCACTCACCTCTCTGGGGGAGTTTAGAATTGTGCCACCAGCCAGGACCACGGGTTTTGTAACAGAGATTGGACTGGTAAAAGCAGACTCCCGACTTGAAGAAAGAGATCCTGATTTGTGTTCCATTCTATTAGCTTTCCAAGCATTGGGCTACAAAGGAGAAAAGGATCAATCAGTTTAAACAATCACACAAACAGAAATTCAGCTAGACAAATCCTAAGAGTGAGGTGCTAAGGAACAGGAACACAAGTTTCCAGAGCTTACCCACTTTAACTTCTTAGGCAATCTATTTCTGAGTTCAGGCAGATGAAGGAAAAACGCAGGTGGAAACCAAAAGTCACAGGATGTTAACAGACATTCTGTGCTATATGACTTCTCAAAGCATTTAACTGGTGTTCATATGATATACAGCACTTGTAAAATTCTTCTGACCATTAGTGTTTTCTTTTATAGTCAACTTGTTAACCTCCAATATAACCTTGGTATCATATAAAGCTAAAAGTACAAAAATAGTTTCCCTGGAACTCTAATGCAAAAGATGCTAGTTTCAGAACAAGGTAGAAAATTAATCAGCTAGTGACTACTGGTTTGTTCAAGAGGCTCTTTGTTCGCTCAGCAACAAGGTCCTGGTCCCATAATGATGACATGGTAGTCACTGGATGAGTATAATTAAAACACTTTTTTATTCCTTATCCAATTGTACCAAGTAGACAAAAAGGGAGGTTAAAAAAAATTAAAAAAAGGAAACTTTCTTGGTTTTGTTTTGGGGCATCAGTGCCTTCTGGTGGTCATGGGGGTTCCCCTGCGCTGCTCCAAAGAACTACCGCTGGATTTGAACCACCAAACCCGCGGACCACAGTCCCGCACTCAACCATTTACGCAACCGGGCTCAGCCCCCCATTTCAATCAGTCTTTTCAGAATAGCAGAATTAAAATTAAATGACTTCGAGGATTGAAAAAAAATCTGAAACCATTTCTTTCCTTGGTGTCATCTTTATTGAGGGGCAACAAAGATATTGGTTAAGTATCCACTGAGAATCTATCTACCTTATATCAGGTAAAATTATTAATCTGTTGAACCAGTCATAAAATTTATCAAAATGACTCAGTTACTAAGGGAAATTCTTTTTTCACAAAGTCTGACAATGTCTCAAATAAGAACATGCAGGCAAATTGAGAACACCAATGAACCAATCACAATAAATATTGTTTTTTAAATGAAAAACACAAGATTCCTATGGTTTTTGGAGGCTTTCTCACCCCCACCCCACCTCCACCATTAAGACCCCAGTTCTGCCTTTTAGCTCTGGCTAGACCAGGGTGTGTACAAGAGAGTACAGTTATGAGCTCATGACACATGGAATCCAGGTTAAATAAACACACCTGGGGCAGAAATGGTAGTAGTGATACTGGGTGGGGGAAGGGGACCATGCAACATTTGACGCCTAAGATCCTAACAAACCCCCCAGACTGCCTCCCCAAGGAAATGAACAGCAGAAAATGTGGGGAGAGACAGCAGTCATTCTAAGATATGAAAATAGTAATAATTTATCAAGGGGCCACAAAGGGGGGGGGGGCGCGCAGCAAAAAGAGGAGCTGATACCAAGGGCTCAAATAGGAAACAAATGCTTATAAAATAATGGCAACATATTTACAAATATGCTTGATACAACTGATATGTGGATTTTTTTTTTTGGGGGGGGGGCAATCACTGCTCTCCGGCGGTGGGAGTAGGAGGCCCAGCCCCACTGCTGGGATTGAACCTCCGTCCCAGTGGGCCGCAGTCCCGCGCACAACCACTACGCCACCGGGGCTCAGCCCCCCGCCATGCCTTTTTATTAATGCAGTTTACAAAACTCACTAAGGTAAACTCCGCGTTTAAAAAAATGGACTCTCCTTTCTGCTAGAATCCAAGTCAAATACAACTCTCTTCACTTCAAATGATCAAATGAAGATCAAAACTGGATATAAAATCTTGAATTTTCCCCTCCAAACTGGAGTGGTGATACCGGGAGGGTGGAGGGATGGTGAAGCAGGAAGGGGAAACAAATTTCAGGGATATACATGTGACCTCCTCTCGGGTGCGGACAACAGAGGGGTGGGTGAAACAACACAATGGACGGTGTATGATATGAAAAGGTGACAACAATTTGTAAATTATTAGGGGTTCATGGGGGAGGAGGGGAAGGGAAGGCAAATATGGGGAGCTGGAATCAAAAAAAGAACTAGAGGAAAGGGGGAAAAAAAGAGGAGCTTATACCAACGGCTCAAGTAGAAAACATTTGGAAATGAATAAGGCAACATTTGTACAAATGTGTTTAATACAAATGTGTTTTCCTTTGATAGCTCTAATCCTAAATCTGTTTATTCTTTTTTAGGAATGACTTAAATGAAAAGAAAAAGCTGGGCTGAGCCCCGGTGGCGTAGTGATTGTGCATGGGATTGCAGCCCACTGGGTTGGAGATTCAAATGCAGCAGCAAGGCTGGGCCTCCTACTCCCACCACCAGAGGGCAGTGATGCCCAAAAATAAAAAATAAAAAAAAGAAAAAGCTGCAAATATCCAATACTAGTTGGAATGTGGTCTCTTAAGTATAAGTCTAGAAAATTCAGTATCTGTCAAAATGAAAGTGAATGAAATAGAGTGACAATATACTAAGCATTAGTGAGCTAACTGGATTGGTACTGGCCATTTTGGACAATTATATGGTCTACTGTTTATGTGGCCTTTGTGTAAGGAAACCCAAAGGGGCAGTTCTAGAAGAAACTTGCCCGATAGAAGAAATAAACATGAATCAAACCTGGAAAGAGATGATGGAAAAAGCTCAGTATCTTTAGTCAGGACAAGGCCAAGAACTGCCTAAGGAAAAGACTGAATGACTCTTATGCAAGTTCACGTTGAAGTTGAAGAAAATTAAAACATGTCCAAAACAAACAAAGTTCAACCTTGAGTATATCTCTGAATCTTGACACCATTTTAAGAACAGATGTGATGGGCTGAACACTAATGACTGAAGATCAGATCAGCTGTGGGATGAATCAAGGAGAATAATACATGAAGAAAATGAGAGGTTATTTAAATAAAAGGGATGTAAGCCAAAAGGAATGTCAGCAGAGACTCTTAAAACTTGCCCCTAAACTAAATAAGGCAAATGGCACACAAGATTTTAAAGGATAAGATGAGAAGATAATATTATTAAAAAAAAAAAAGCCAAGAACTGGAGTTAAGAAAACCAAGAGAAGAACGTGCTTAGTGTTAGTGTGTCTTAAAGCATAGACGAGGGAGGGGCGGGAAAAGAGCTGCTACTGAGGGCTCAACTAGAAAGAAAGTATTTTGGAAATGTTGAAATGATGCCAACCTAAGTACAAGGGTGCTTAACACAACCGAGTGATGGATTGTCATAAAATCTCTAAAATGCCCCTCAAGAACATAGTTGTTAAAGAAGAACTGAGGGGAAAAGCTCACTGAATGAAACATAGGTAAACATTTTTCTGGACAATACAAGAAGATGCTAGGAACAAAATATTCAATGAAACAGGAAGCATTAAAAGATGAGAGGAGGGGCTGAGCCTCGGTGGCGTCGCGGTTGTGCGCGGGACTGCGGCCCACTGGGACGGAGGTTCAATTCCAGCAGTGGGGCTGGGCCTCCTACTCCCACCGCCGGGGAGCCGTGATGCCCCTCCCCCCCCCAAAAAAAAATAAATAAAAGATAAGAGGAAAAGATGTACCACAAAGAATTGGTTTACTTTCAGCCACTTTAGGACCACAGAAGATCAAGAACTATTCAAAATAAAAGAAGTCCAAGTTGCACTTAGATTCAAACACTATAAAAATTCAGAGCTTAGGCTGAGCCCTGGTGGCGTAGTGGTTGTGCGCGGGACTGCGGCCCACTGGGTTGGAGGTTCAATTCCAGCTCCCAGGAGCAAAGGCTGGGCCTCCTACTCCCACCACCTGAGGGCAGTGATGCCTTAAAAAAAAAAAATTCAGAGCTTGACATGAGCTTGGATCCTGATAATTAATTCTCCAGACAGTAGAGAGGAGGTGCAATATGATGTGAAAGATCGACTAGAATCAAAATCATTGCTAATAAGTTTGAACAACAAATTTTAAGACTGGAAAAACTACAATCCATGGGCTCAATCTGCCTTTGTGTGGCACATGAGCTGTGGATGAACTTTACATTTTAAGCATTATTTTGAAAAATTGGAACGATATGCAATAAAGACCACATTTGGCTAGCAGAGTCTAAAATACTTATTATCGAACTCATAAAAACACAGCCACGATTGATCCCTGTTTTCAATGTGGATGAGCCCTGGGGCACACTGGTTCTGTGTGGGGCTGCTAACCCTAAGTGGCAGGTTCGTGCCACAGCCACTCCAGGAGAACGGATGAGGCATTCTACTCCGATGAAGAGGGACAATCTAGAAACCCGCTGGGAGAGTGCTACCCCTGACTATGAGTTATGAGTTGAGATCAACTAGAGGGCACTGAGGTTTTTAGTTTATAAATGGTTTGGATTCACTGAAAGGGCTTAGGGGAGGGTAGGATGTTCAGAATATAGAACAGCAGAAGTCATTTAAGTCTAAGTAGAAGATACATGTAGGGAGGAGAAACTAGAAATGTCCACTGCAATAACAAATGAAATGACTAAGGCTGAAACTAAACTAGAGAGGAATGACAGGGCTTTGTAACTGCTTGGTTGAGGTAAAATTAAATAAAAAGAATAAAACCCCACAAGTAATTTAACTGACTAGGGGACAAATCTTGATGCTATTAATGGAACAGTCAATAAGGAGAAGCAGGTTAGGAGACAAAACTTGGGGCTGAGTCCCAGTGGCGTAGTGGTTGAGTGCGGTACTGCGGTCCATTGGCTAGGCGTTTCAAATTCAGCAGCAGCTCTCCGACCACCAGAGAGCAGTGATTTCTGCCTCCCCCGCCCCCCCCCCCCCCCGCCCCAAAAAGATTAAACTTGAGCGGTTTGCTGACACGCAGTTTGGTAGCATGGCAACAGTATGTATGTATTATATACATACAATAGTCATATGGCAAGTACAGAAAAAATAGCAGG
>PVJH01013022.1:0-10353 GCA_004026705.1 Nesogale talazaci | reverse complement strand
AGTAGGAGGCCCAGCCTTTGCTCCGTGGAGCTGGAATCGAACCTCCATCCCAGTGGGCCGCAATCCTATACAAAGTTTTTACATGGATTCCACAACATACCTTGGAAGGAGGTGGTGCAGGCTTAGGAATTAGGTTCTTATAAACACTTGGGACCATAGTTGAAGATTTGTTCCCATTTGCATGGTGAGATCCTGGTGAAGTGAATGCAGCAGAGAAGGTAGCAACAGGATCTTCTTTGGAAACTTTTTTGATGACCAGCATCTTGGAGGGTTGCTTGGCACCAGGTGGGTTTTCTGTGAAATGCAGTCATGGAGAGACAAAACACTGTCAAACCTGATGAGTAACACCAAGCACAGCTCTATACAAAGGCCTCCCAGCTTTTACTGAAGAGTTGACAGTAAGGAAGACTAGAGACCCTACTCCCACCACCGGAGAGCAGTGATGCCAAAAAAAACACAAAAAACTAGAGAGCAAATATTTCCTAATGAGCATTTGGCAGATAAACACTAATTGAGGCTGAGCCCTGGTGACCTAGTGGTTGTGTGTGGGGCTGCGGCCCACAGGGTTGACAGTTCAAATCCAGCAGCAGCTCTCCAGGAGCAAGGCTGGGCTTCCTACTCCCACCAGGGCAGTGATGCCACAAAAAAAACAAAAACAAAACAAAAAAACCCCACTAATTGAGAACTGTAGTAAAGAAAATCAGTAGATAAGCATTTGATACTGATCCCCCATATCATCCAGAAAATTCAAAGATGTAGCAATCAGTTGTCAGTGGCATAACTTGTCTAATTTATGATGTGATTATTCAGGCATGACCCAAATAAGACTGTATCTGAGTAGCCACTTATCAGCATGAGAATGACAGATGAGAAAAGAACCCTGCGGTGAGACCCTATGATGAAGGACACTAGAGCAATGCTAGATACCACTAACAAGGAAAGATCAAGTATAGTAAATTTATTTAACTATGATGCGAAGGGGTTCACTGTAAGATGCTGGCTTTTCAACATGTCTAATGGAAGGACCAGAAGAGTACAATTTGTTAATGCTCCAAATCCCAAGATCAGATCTGAGTTGATAAAAATCGATTAAACTGTTTAATAAAGTTAGTATTCCCTAATATAAACATATATCCACGCTGAACCCCGGTAGCCTAATGGTTGTGTGTGGAACTGCAGCCCACATGGTTGACAGTTCAAATCCAGCAGCTCATCTCCAGGAGCAAGGCTGGGCTTCCTACTCCCACCAGGTCAATGATACCACAAAAATAAATAAATAAAACTTAAAAAAAACAAAACAAAATATATACCCAAACCGACTGCCATCAAGTTGATTCTGAATCTGCAGTCTGATCTAGAGTTTCTGGGGCTGTAAACATTTACAGGAGCACAAAGCTTCATCTTTCTCTCACTGAGCAGCTAGTGGGTGTGAATTCCTGGCCTTGTGGTTAGCAGCCCATTGTTCACTCAACAGCACCAGCAAGACCCTGAATACGTATAAACATGTAGAGGTTTTCCTTCTGCTTTATAAAACAAACATCAAGTTTAACTGTCAAAAATGAATTAGCATTATTAATTAAAAACTGCCTTTTGTATTAGGTATTATAATTATATGTCTTTCTACCTACAACCTTTCCATATTCAAGAATCTACAAGCTCTCCATTGTCTCAACTTGGACTATCATAGTAGTAATCATCTTTCACTGGTATTTTAGGGGCATAATAACTGCTACACTTCCTACTCCCACCACCTGAGGGCAGTGATGCCTAAAAAATTTTAAAAAAAGAAAAAAAAATAACTGCTATACTTACTTACAGCCACTTGGATTAATGAAGAGCTAACCAGTATTAGTTACTATGGAGAATAGATGAGATGAGAAAGAAATGAGAGAAAAAGACAAATAAGAGGAAGAATTTTTCCTCTGCTCCCTTATAAGAAAAAAAAATTCTTTTCCCTTTAAAATGGCAAAATCTACCTACCCCACACTCCTGAAGGGGTCCCAATAGGTCTGCATAGCTGATTCTGTTTGCCAGCTTCTGGATTCAAAGAAGGCTAGGAAAAAAGGGATATTAATGGTTGATACAGAAAGCCGATCATTTTGGCACTTTTTTCTTCTTCCTCTTATTTGCAAAATAATCATCCTCAAGGATATTAGCAGCACTTACTAACGCACAATTAAATCAGTCTTCTTATAATTTTAGAATTGTTTGGTTTCCATTTCAATATAAGACTTTATATTTGTAAAGCAAAGACTAAAAGTGAAAGTTCTCATATTTCTATAGGATACATATACTAAATAGAAGACACAGACTGTGAATTCATTTTTTTTTTCAGACATGAGGAGGGCAATCTGGTGAGTGGTGAATGGTATTTACTACAGTTCAAAGAGTGCTTCAGTGTAGAGGTAGACGATGTGACACACAAAGGCAATTAAGAATCGCCCCTTGCTGTCCTCCTGTGTACAGAGATAAACTCATGGATGGGTCCAATGGTCCAAACTGACAAGAGAAGAAGCAAAAATACCAAGGACAAGGAGAGACAATTCTACTAGAAAGAAAACTGGCATCAGGGAATGTCTCACTGGGGCAGCGACTATAAAGAATATGGAGATGAGGCGATTCTGGGTGACGTCTCCGGGGACATCAAGATAGGAAGAATAGGAGATTTAAAGATCTGCAAATAGTTCCACAAGACAGAAAAGGAAAGGACCATCCTGTGGAGGAAGAGAAGTTGGCAAGAGCCAGATTATGGGGTGTGTTTTACGGGGTTTGAATTTTATTTTGCAGACTGCGAGGATGAAGTTTTGTACGTGGTGTTACAATAATCCAATCTTCCCTTGATAAGAATCCTTTTTGCAGCATCTTAAAAAATGGAGTTAAAGATTTAATTTTCAAGTGAGAGACCAATTCCACATTCCAGGAGCATGATGAAAGTAACAGGACTAAGAGACAAAGGAGAAGATGGAAATGTGGTAACAGCAACACACTGGGATAAAGGATGTGTGGTGTTAGTGGGACTGGTATCCAACTTTTACAACTTGGTAGGAAAACCTATCACCAAAATTCCTACAGAACATTTAAACACGTACATATACACAAAATGCTCAGTGCACTGAACCCGTGTCTGAACCAGAATTTCCAGGAAGTAGAGGGTCCTATGAATTACATTGTTTCCAACCAGTCAAGGTTGAAAGTCATTAGCACAGATACAAACTTCCCATCAATTAAATAAAAGACAAACCAGTGACAGAATATGAACGGATACCCCACTTCTTTGTATGGAACAGTATAAACAGGAGGAGTTCCATAGATAAGCTACGGTTGGCTTATTTTTCTCAAACAGCCTGTGTTCTTCCATGTTCTATCTAGTTCTCAGAGACTGCTCCAATTTACATGGTATCTTTGATCTTTCTACTGATTTTTAAAAGCATTGATTTAAAAAATTATAATCATGAATCCATATTAATGGTGATCAGTTTTTGCTTTCTTTTTATCACCTATATGTGTATTTTATAACTTAGCAGTGGCTTTCCATAATCTACATTTTGTTGCTGCAATCCCCTCGTAAAATGTACCTAAGTTTTCCAACCCAGTTCCTAAAATTTGGTAAGTGGATTCCAAAATAGAGCCTTTTGGAGAAGAAGGAAGCAGTGATACAAGGCATCCTTTTGTGGTGATGCACTTCTTTATTAGGAAATACCTCATTTCTGGTTGCCACTTGTCTGCAATATTGGTAGACAATGATCCTCAAAGCCTAAAACTATTGACTCATTTCAAGTAGCAATCCAATAGCTACTAGTTTTATTATTCCTTCTCTATTAGCTAAACCAACAAGAACCCCCGAGTCAGAGTTGATTCTGACTCAGAGGGATCCTATAGGACAGCGTAAAATTGCCCCATATGGTTTCCTATAAGTCTTTATAGAAACTAATTACTTTCTTTTCCTGCCACGGTGAAGCTGATGAATTTAAACCACCAATCTTTTGACTAGCAGTCACACATGAACTACCGTGCCAACATAACTCATTTATCAGCTAGTAAATTTATTCTTAGATAATATACATACAAAGAATCATTTCCTCATCTATTTGGAGATATGGTGATAGTTCCTATAGAAAAGATACACGTGTTTTTTTTCTCCTAATTTAACAGCTTTCAAGACAGTTTATCATAAGAAGCTCTGGTGGGACAGTTTATAGTGATTGGCTATCAAGAAACTTGTGGCTGGAACCCAACAACTGCTTTTTGGGAGAAAGATGTGGCAATCAGCTTCAGTGAGAATTACACCCCTAGAAATTCTAAGGTGCAGTACTATCCTGCCCGATCGGGCCAGAGGAGTTAGAATGAACTCCACACCAATATGCTTTTTGGTTGTTTCCCTTTAATACACAAAGTGAAGTATCATTGTGAACCCAAAGATTATTAATAATTAATGTTATTCAATCGCTTGCAGTTTTTCAATCTGATGTAGAAATTATCCCATTTGGGCTAGTGAGATTCAAAATGGCTTTTGAATCATTCAAGTAAAACCTTGTCTTTAATTACTTCTTGACTATTATGACAAAATATTTTTCTAAGGTCTCCTTTCTTTTAGTAAGTCCTCAATCTGGCTAGTAGAGAATCTCACTGCAATTGTGAGTCATTATTCTTTTTAGGTCATTTCAATGGTCAGAGCCTGAGAACCACACATATTCACAAGTAGTTCCGCAAAATAGGGAATAAAAAGGTAATGGGATTTTCCTACAAACTGCTTGAAATTCCCTCTCATGTATAAATGAATCTAGTACTTCTCATCTCTTATCAGCATGTTCTTTCTTCTATCCCGGAACCCTCTTTGTGAACACAAAGAAGGGTAGAATCGTATTTCATCACTTCATTTCATATTACATGTTTCAGAATACTAATCCTAATACAATGTGATTACTGAAAAGTATTTTTGTACATGCTTCCTTGATTCTCTCACTTTAAAAAAATAATCATATGGCATCTACCTCGAACACATAGCTAACACTATACTTTGCCCAACTTCTCAGTTTAAATGTACAATTAAGTGTATATTAAAGTGTCCCCACCTGACTACATATTTAAGTTATAATAAGTCACACTTTGGTCAGCTTATCTGGAACACTGCATTCTCTTGGGAAGAAATTACTAGACAACACATACAGAGGGCATTCTAAGCAATTGCTCAGGGTACTTTTCTTTCCCTTATGCCTGGATGACCAAAGGCTATTTTCTTTTTCTATTTCAGTCTTTGGCAGACTAGTTCTTTCTTAGTATTGGTCATTCTGGCTGCCCTTTCAATCCATAGTTTCAAATCAGGAAAATTTTTTGAATGATAAGTTTTAGTATTTGAGTTAGTCTTTCACCTTGGTCTTTTTTGGGGGAGGACTTCTTTTATGTGCATATTGATTCTCCCCTTAAAAACCAAACATCAGTCTACATCCCACTTTTCCACAAATCTTTCTTTCTTTAGCTTTTAAATTATCATCTATTTACCTAAGGCATTAGTGTTTTTGTTCCTTTGTAGTCATCATTTATCTGGAATCTTTTACTGCTTTCTATTTCTTAAGTCATAACTCATTTCTCAGTTTTTCTCATTGTTGTTCCTTCTAGACTTATACCATTTTCTAAATATGGCTAAGGGAAGCTTTAAGATGATAGGTCAAAGCTTTTGTCTTGTGGGCATTTCTCATTAGTGTGCTTTACATGTCATAAAGTATTTATCGCCTCCGGGGGGTGATGGAACAATCGGGGAGAGGGTGGGGGAGGCAGTGGTGCGCACATACACTACAAAAGTGATACCTGGGCTGAGCCCGGTGGCGTAGTGGGGGTGCGCGGGACTGCAGCCCACTGGGATGGAGGTTCAATTCCAGCAGTGGGGCTGGGCCTCCTACTCCCACCACCGGAGAGCAGTGATTGCCCCACCCCCCCAAAAAAAGTGATACCTATATTTTATCCTGGATGGTGGGTTATTATACTAAAGTTTTCACTGTCAGGAAAGTGCTATGTAATTTTTTATCTGAAAAGGGTACGTCACAAGTCTAGGTACCTATGGTCTCTGACAGGGGTAGGCAAACGAGATGGAAGAGCCAATGCTATCACTGACAACGATTTAAAAATTATTCGAGTCGCATATATTTTTACAAACAAATGAAAATTACCACTATCTATCGGAATATCCTTTGAAAGGAATTTAACCTCGATTCTACTGTGTTCTGCATGTACAACGGTTATTTTCAAACATTCATAAGAAAAATAAAGATGACTGAAGCGTAAATCCTTCCATGAACTTTCTGAAGTCTCCTGTTTTAATTTTTGCCAATATGGGTCAACATAACCTTTCTAATACTACACTTCAGAATTCCCTCAGTATTTTTCATGGAATGGCAAAGAAATGGTGGCTTACTTTCTGTAATATCTTGCTTATTTCCCTCCCCGACTTTTACCTGAGCATTCTCTTTCCTTTGTCTTTGTCTTTGTCCCTGTGCAGCTCAATTTGGATTCTATTTCCAAGTTTGTCCTCAGTATGGGGCTTTGTTCTGGAAGGGAATACTGGCTGGTTAGAAAGAGCAATGACACGGTCCAGTTCTGGTATCACCCTTTTGCCTGCTATTTGGATTTTCATTTTTCCTGTCTGTTCTGTGTAAATGTACCTCTGTCAGTTGGCATGCTAATTTTTGTCAGCAGAGGGTGATGAAGAGGCTTTTACTTCCAGTTCCAGAGTGCATGCTCATTTGGCAGATTTCCCAAGTACTTTACTCCAATAGTTTTGGAGCAGTGACACCATAAAGCTTTCAGCATAAGTTTCCATCAAGGTCCAGAAAGGACATTTCAAGCAAATTCCCCAAAGCTGTACTGTAGGCACTGTTTTGTAATATCATGAGGCACAAATGAGTCCTCTTCAATATGGTCTAGATCCCAGGCCTGCGGCTGAGGGGGGAAAAGGGAGTTAAAACCATCTGAGGCCTTAGGGTTCCTTACAGTGCCCATCTTTATATTCCTGTTTTTATTTCTGACAAGCCTCATTACCCTAATCCTGTTCTAAGTATGAAATTTTTAATTAACTTTCTCTGTTTGAAATGTTGTGATTTCCCTCTCTTGCTTGGTCCAGTCAGAGCTCATCCTCCTACCCCATGCCTCTGCAGTCAACAGTCATTGGATTGTGGAAACCACCACAATTACTAGCCGTCTCCAAATGTGAGGAGCCATGGTGGTATAGTGATAGTGATGCAGCTTTACTGCTAACCAAAAGCTCAGTGGTTCAACCCTATTAGCTGTTCCATGGAAGCCCTATGGGGCAGTTTTACTCAATCTTCTATGTTCACTCTGCGACCAAGTCAACATGAAGAGAATGTTTCTACTACGGAGTCCCTGGATAGTCTGAACCTGTCCAGTGGCCATGAAGGAAAGGTCTGATGATCTCCTTCTGTAAAGGTTAGCCCCACCCTGTCCCATGGGTTTGCTAGAGATAGAATCAACTCAGACACTCCTAACAAGCAGTAACAGGTTTGTGATTCAAACCCACCCAGACACCTCAGGAGACAATTTGCGTCTGAATGCTTACATATAGCCTGCCCATGTGGGGGTCAGGACGAGCACTAACAACAGTCTTAAAGGTGCCCTCTACATTGACCACTCTGGGACTCTTGGTTCTGGTGATCTTATGCTTCACTTGGATATCTTTTGCTTATTATTTTGGGATTTGCAAAAATAGTTTCTTTCAGAAAAATTAATACAAGTCCCAAGAACCTAGAGACATTTGTCCCACTTTTCAAAAGTGTAATGGGGTTCCAGTCTTCTTGATATCAACCACTGCTTCTCCTCTTAGTATATTGCCATACATTTCTCACTCCAAAACTCACCACCATTGAGTTGATGCCGATTCATAGGGACCCTTGTGGATAGGGTTAGAATTCCCCGAGTGTTTCCAAAATTGTACATTTTGACCGGAGTGGAAAGCCTTATCTCTCTCCCACAGTTTGTGGTGGCGCCAAAGTGCTGACCTGAACTGAGCCACCCAAGTGGTCACTCACTGTCTACACTGGCCACTTAAAGCTCACAACATGAAGGAAAATGGCTCAAGGAGGTGTAGGTGTGAGTCAACCGCAAATCCAAAATTTAGATGTCTGTGTGGAGGACTTTCCTCCCTCTCAAGGCAGCAGTAGCTGGTAAATTATCAAGGTTGTCAGCCAACGGGGAAAGGCAAATAAAATGCTGGGCTTGAAAGAAGAGCTCCACTGCTTTTCTCTTGCTTGTAGCGGAGATGCCCTACCCTCTTCTGAGACTTCTACCTAGCAGGATGGCAATCACAGCTGAATCATAACCTGTGTCTTGCCCAGATGCATAAGGGAAAGCAAGGTTCTTTGGTGGGAATAACAAAGGCTATAACTGGTAAGTCCTACAGAGTCCGTTTCAACTCATGGAGACCTTATGCACAACAGAAGGAAACGCTGCTAGGTCGTGGGGCCTTCCTCACAATAACTGTTCCTATGCCCTGTTGCAATCCATTTGCCAGGCCATCTCACTGAGGGCTATGACAACAAGAGGCTTATTGAATAACTCACTGTATGGCAGTTGGGATACCTCATTTTCTTTCATCTAAGATATTATCCATAGGTTACTCAATACCAGTTATTTATTTTCAAATAGTCCCAGATTAAAAAACTTCAAAAATAGTACAAATAATTGCTGTAAATCTTTCATTTAGTCCTATTAACATTTCACCACATTTTCTTCAACTTTTCCTCTAACGACTGTATGCACTCATGTATAAGCAGAGTTTTTTCAGCACATTTTTAATGAAGCTTTTGTGGTAAAACTTACTGCCTTTGCGGCTATTTAGGTTGGCTTATACTCAAGTACACATGTACATTTTTTTTCTGAGCCATTTGCAAGTAAGTTCATGGACTTAAACCTCCCTTACTCCCAATACTTTATCTATGTGTTTCCATACAGTA
Organism: Nesogale talazaci; assembly: GCA_004026705.1. Taxonomy (NCBI): domain Eukaryota; kingdom Metazoa; phylum Chordata; class Mammalia; order Afrosoricida; family Tenrecidae; genus Nesogale; species Nesogale talazaci. The sequence goes on along the minus strand of PVJH01013022.1, from coordinate 1,393 downwards.
AGAACTTTATCCAATATCAGCATAGTACTACAAAAACTAAAAAATTAACTATGGAGAACTCAAACTTGTTATTCAAATGCCAACTGTACACTGGTATTTTAAAAAATTATATATGAAAAAGGTTTTAGCCTTCAACTAGGACCCAATATAGGCTTCACAGGTTGCATTTAATTGTTCTGTTTAATAATCTTAAATCTAGATCCCCCATCCCTGCCCTACGAACTCATATGCATGCAGGACGGATTTTGTAGAATAGGTTATAAAAAACACAATTTAGAGTGATGACGCCCCAAAAAACAAAACAAAAAATCCCCCCAAAAAAACAAAAAATAAAAAACACAATTTAGATTTCTTTGATGTTTTCTCACAATTAGATTCAGGTATTCCTGGCAGGAATATCACAGAAGTCACATTCTTTTTCAGTTACGTGAAGTTTACAGCAACTTATTTGCTCCATTGCCGGAGAGTTAACTTCTCTAAATAAAATTTACATAGTTATATGAATTTTGAAAACTGCATATATGTTCCCCAACCTCTACGAAGATGGATACCTCCACTAATTGGAAAGTTCTCTCATACTCTTTTCCCAGTTAATCTCCACCCATCCCCCTTACAGGCAACCACTGTTCTGATTTTCTTCCCCACCACAAGATTTTTTTTGGTGTGTGTGTGGGGGGGGGGGGTGCGGGGGCGGGAGCGGCGGCATCACTGCCCTCTGGTGGTCATGGGAGCTACCCAGCGCTGCTCCTGAGAGCCGCCGCTGGATTTGAACTGCCCAGCTCACGGGCCACAGTCCCTCACTCAACCACTTACGCCACCGGGGCTCAGCCCTTCATGAGATTTTTTTACCCTTTGTTCTAGACTCTGCTGTGAATTGAATTATACAATGTACATTATTTTGTGAAAGGCTTTATTGAGATTCATTATGTATGAGTTCATTTCTTTTGCTATAGAATAGCCTATTATATGGCTATAGAACAACTCTCCTATTCTCATATTTTAAAAGTAGATATTAATTTTAATAAAATCTAACTTATCACTATTTCCCCTCTGTGGATACTGCTTCCTGTATTCTAAGAAACCTTTTTTTTTGGTATGACTTTTCTGAAGTTGGAAAGACATATCCCTATGTTTTCTTCTAGAACAGTGGTTCTCAACCTTTCTAATGCCGCGACCCTTTAGCACAGTTCTCACGTTTGGTGTTTTTCTGTTGATCTTAAGTGCCCCCTGTGAAAGGGTCGTTTGACCCCCAAATGGGTCATGAACCACAGATTGAGAACCACTGTTATAGAATCTTTTAGGTGTAGATGCACTCAATATAATATTTTATGCTCTGTAATGGTGGGAAAAAACACAAAATCGAGTTCACTGGTTGTCCGGAGCCATCCAGGCC
>PVJH01013021.1:0-62054 GCA_004026705.1 Nesogale talazaci | reverse complement strand
CAGAAGACTGGTCTGGTAATGGAATTCTGAAAAATCAATCATTGAAAGCTTTCTGGGGCTCAGGTCTATTGTGACACACAAATAGTTGTCATGAACCAGAGTTGTTTGGACAGCAGCTGTTATATTTTTCTGCAAATGATGCATACATCATATCATCTTTCAACATAGTGCAGTCCTCCCTGCTAGAACTTATGCTCACTGTGTTTTATATGCATGGTTCCATCATTGATGTGTTTCTGTTATATGTAGAAATATAGTAATGATGTTGGAAAGAGAGTGGCCAAGACAAAGAAATAGAAATGAAAATTGAGGCAACACATTTGAACTACAGAACTAGAGGTGTGAACTACCTCCTTCTCATATCAAATGCTTTATCAAAATTACATTCACTTGCTGCATGTGCAAGTTTTATATTATTAGAAAGACTTCTAGGCTTTTCTTGTACTAATCTTTAAAAAATCACTGCTATAGAGTTGATTACACTCAAAGTGATCCTCTAAAGCAGGGTAGAATTGTCCTTGTGGGATTACAAGACTGTAGCTCTTTACAGGAGTAGAAAGACTGGTCTTTTTTCTTTTCTTTTTTTCTTGTACTAAAGTTAAGATTGTATAAGAATATTGTTCCAACTTATCTACAAATCAGACTTAAAGACATGCTTAGAAAATTATAGTTTGTGTTGTTGTTCTTCTTAGGTGCCGTTGAGTGTGTTCTGACTCATAATGTCCCTTTTGATGTGCCACAGAAGGGAACCCTGCCTAATCTGTGCCATCTTCACTACGCTCCTCATGTTGGAACACATTGTGGCAACCACTGTGTCCATTTGTATTGCAAATATTCTTTTTTTTTTTAGGCATCACTGCCCTGGTGGTGGGAGTAGGCAAATATTCTTTCATTATTATTATATATATTTTTGCTGTTCTCCCACTTTTTCAAACAAGATGTCCTTCTCTGGGACTGGGCTCTCCTGATAGTGTGTCTGAAGTGTATGAGAAGATGTCTCCCTCTCTTTGTTTCTAAAGACCATTCTGACTGTCCTTCTTCCAAGATAGATGTGTTTGATCTTTTGGCAGTCCATGATACTGTCATTATTCTACACTAGCACCACAATGCAAAGGCATTGATCATTCTTTGATCTTTCTTATTCACACTTTTTTAGATTTTTATCCATGCAGAATATTAGAGTATTGGAGTTTAGATTTCTGAGCACTGATTTTACAGACTGTTGATCTCAGTAGAATTCTCCATTACATTTCTTTTGACCATTAACCACTGGAATAAATGCATTAGCTCTCAGGCAGAATGCATTAGAGAGCAGATTGCTGTCACTCTCTTTCTTAATGTGCCCAGGAGGAAATGGCATAGCCTAGGCAGCCTTGTCTTGGTGTATCTTCATTGGAGATTGGGGTTCTAGAGTCTTGCAGCCTTCAGTTACATCACATCTGCCTTAGTCAGAGGGCCCTGGAACAATCTAGTAAGGTCTTCTATTCAGCACATTATAGGACCTTAATGTGACCCAACCACCGTCCTACTCCTGCTTCTGTAGTCCCACCTATAATTGTGATGATCTGCCACCAAGCATTCTTTTATGACCACTTTATTTACCATCCCATGTCCTTTTAAAAATCTTCCAATCTCTAGAAGCTCTTAGACAACTTTCCAACCATGAGATAGTGCTTTTCTTATCTGGATGATGTGTTATGGCCTTTGTTTAGAGTTTCCTGTTTGACAATTAATAGGTGTTCTAGCTAAGATAAATTTGAAGTTTGGGATCTCTTTTGTATCCTTATACATTTGTAACAGAGCTTCTGCCTTTGTGGATATGCTTGCCCCATATAGTTTGTGTCAAACAGGAGATAATTTTGTCTGTGCGTTGTTTGCCTGTTTGCTTTCAGATGTCCTCTCTACCCTTTCTTGGTCAGCTCCTATCACTTTCCCAAGCACCCTTGTTCAATATACACTAGTTAAATAGGACTTACTTGTAAAAGCTTGGAGGACATGAGGAAAGGATGTATGGGGGGTACTTCTCCACTTGGGTTAGCTTTAGACTGGGTTTGTGATACCGACTAAACCTGCCCTATGAGTTCAGTTGATTTCTCTTTCCATCATATTAGCTCCTGGAGAGCACCCTACTCAAGAGCTTCAGCTCTTTGTGGATCTGTCTTCTCTATAATGAAGAGCAGGTTTCAGAAATCTTCTGAGATCCACATTCAGTCTTCCTTTTTTCCATAGATTTCTAATTGACTTTTGTTTTCTTCATGAATCATGTTCTTGATGTTTCCTCACTCATCAGATCTTCTGTAATTAGTGTTCATTGTCTCAAATGTATCCTAAATATATTCTCAAAATTCGAGGTCATATTTTGACTCTCATGAACTTGTTTAATTTTCTCTAAATTTAACCTGAACTTATATATGAGAAACTGGTGGTTTGCTTCATAATAAGCCCCTGACCCAGTTTTAGCATCTGATACTTAACTTCTCCATAATCTCTTCACATAGTAACAGTCATGATATTCTTGACATTCCCCCCACAGGTTATCAGCACTTCTGTCTTACTGCACAATAAACCACATTTTTTTTTTCTTGAGATAGTCTCTAAACAGTCTCAAGGTGGCATTTAGCATCTTGAGGATTTGCTTTAATTCTCTTCAACTTCAAGTTGCATTTGCATATGAATAATTGATGGCCTGTTATATAATCAGCTCTTGGCCTCATTTAGGATGATAATTTTGAGCTGCTCCATCATTTCTTCTCACAGATGTAGTCAATTTCATAGTCGTGTATTCTATGTGATGAAGTCCACTTGTGTAGTCACCATTTCTGTTGTTGAAAATAGTTTTTTTTCATTGAAGGAGCAGTTGTTATTTTAAATCTTTATGATTGATCCCCAACTTTATTTTGATCACCAAGGACAAATTTTCCAATGATTGCTCTTTCTCTTTGTTAAAAATGTTAAAAATCCTAAGACTAGCAATTATCACTGTATCTTGATGGTATATTGTTAAGTTTGAGACTGAAGAAGTAGGTCGATTTCTTCAATTTCTACATATATCACCTTTGTAATGATGCATAACTGTAATAAGAGTTGCATCAACTGCATAGTTGTATAGGTATTAAACTATCACAGTTACTATTGTAGTTCAAGATTGATTTTCAAATATTCATTTGGAGGAAGAATTTTATTCCTTTCCTGTGGGAACATATCTGGCTTGCAGAGAATTGAGGGTGACAGAGTCAAATTGAATTGTGCACACAGAATCTGGGACCAGCTCAATGGAAGCAGATCTAACTTTAGTACAGCTTTTGCAAGATTTATATAGGTTTCATTGACAAGTAAGATCATTTCTTTCACATACTTCCTGGTTTCCAAACACATCCTTATGGATATGGGTTTGCAGCATGAAAAATGATTAGCTCACACTAAGGGCAATGTAAATGAGGTGTTTCTGGCTGTGTTATGTAAATGAGGTCTAGCTGGCTGTGCCATCCATCCAATTGTCTTATAAAACTATTTCATCCAATCTCATCACAGGACCAACCATCCAATTGTAGGACACTATCATCCAACAGTGTTACTGGAGCTTAGCTGTTACTATGGGGAAACTAGAAGCATTCTGATAGACTGTGTCTCAGAGTTTTAAAGAAGAAGGTTATCAGGTGAGCTGGCCTGGGGTCTTATTTACCTTGAGGCTGGGGTTTTTTCCAGGAGTCATGGAAATGTGGGATTCCCAAAAGTTTCCACCTGACTCAAGACTGGATTATTCCAGGAGACTTGAAAGCATGGATTCCCGCTACTTAAGGACACAAATTATTATCTACTGGCTTCAAGACTGCTCCAGAAGTTGCAGCAACATCCTGAACTTTCTATGCTTTTTCCCCATATCCACAGGTTCTGCCAAGAACACCCCCCACACATTGCTCTTGAATTTGTCATTAGCTATACAGCAAATTATATGTTTGTTGTTGATAAGGGTCATCAAGTCAGTTCCATCCCACAGTGGCAGAAGAAAAGGAAACATTCTCAACATACTGTCTCACAATTTTTCCTATGTAGGTGCCAATTGGATGCAGCCCTGGTCTTTTGGCCTTCCTCTTTTCCTTACTTTACTTTCCCCAATATGAAGTTCTTCTCCGGAGAGTGATCTCTCCTGAAAATATGTGTGATTGTTAGTTTGCCACTTGTCTGTTGGTTTGCCATACTCTGGTAAAGTGACCCAATTTTAACATGGCAAAGTGAGACACCATTGACCCAGGTGTGGGGAGATAGACGGTGTATATTCCCTTCCCATTCTCCTGCCATTCCCTAGCTTGTCATGCATTCTTTCCAAAAACCGGGACTTTTTTAAAATGCCATGGGATTTGGGGAAAATTGTTTAAAATCAGGACTATCCTGACAAAAGCAGAATGTCTGGTCACTTTATACTATGGTGGTTTGTGTGTTGCTGTGATGCTGAAAGTTATGTTGCTGGTATTTCAAACGCCAACAGTGCCACCTGAAATCAATTGAGTTTGCAGACTAAGAACTGACAACCAAGAAGGACTTGGCTTCTCACTGAAAACCTTATGCTTGTATTCGAAGCATTTATGTGAGTGTCAGATTCAAAATTATCAACACCAGTCCAATTTAAATCACCATTACCTAGGATATCATTCTTTATATTTTCAATTTCATCTAGTCATAAATTTATACTTTTTACATTCTCTGTTCCAAATATTAATGATTGTTTGTCTCCATCAGTAAGTGAAGATCTCAAAAGTTTTATTTCATTCATCATTGTGGCCAAGTGTACTTGGAGAAAACAGTGCTTTCCCAATATTCTGCTGCTGTTCAGGCTTTCAGTGTGTCTATCTTATATTATTACACTGCAATTGATAAGGTTTTCAGTGGTAAATTCCTCAGAATTGCACAGGCTTTTTCTTATTCATAGTTACTCATAGTCTAGAAGCTCTACTGAAACCTGTCCACCTTGGTGATGCAGTTTATATTTAAAATACTAGTAGCATAGCTCCCAGTATCATAGCAACATGTAAGTCACAACAGGAAAGCAATCTGAAAAGACCAATGGTGGTTTATGAAGATTATAGTCTTGAAAACCTTATAGGCAAGTCAGAGCATGGGTCAAGATAAATGGGCCTAGTTAAACACATGTCAAAATCGATCTACAACAATATGATTGCAACAGCAAAGTGTGCTGAAGAAACTAAATGGTGGCAGACATTTAGAAAGAATATCATCTGGGGTCTTAAAGGCTTGCCTCCAAACAAGGGCTTCATCCACTAAGTATCTATGCACGAAGCACAGTAGTCAAAAACTGTATATAGCAGAATCCACATCCAAAGAAAGGATTTGAATGGAGTTTGAATTGTGAACACTTGGCTTGCAGAAGGCTATGGATGGCAGTGAAAGCTCAAAGTTCACTTGCAGGGTTCACACATAGACTAAGCCTCCAGTTAATTCCCTCTAACCATGGTCAAAGCTGTATATACCCTTGTTATCAGAGAGCATTGTAAAGTTTTTATGGTATATAAAGTTAGGTTAAATTGAGTGTCTTAGTTGCTCTCCTTTTTTGACCCATTTAAAAGTTGTTTTAGTTAAAAAAAAAAGACATGCAGGAGAAATACTTGTGGATTATGCCTCCAGTAGCAGATATTTTAAAATTTAGCATCAGCATCTCCCTTTTGACCCATTTTAAGTTGTTCTAGTTTTTAATATTTTCTGCTTTCTTTTCTATTGAGATTTTCTTTGTTTCATTGTATTATGTTTTTATTCTCTCTTTTTTCTGGGGGGTGGTAATGATTTTCAGTGTATGAAATCCAGAATAGATAAATCTGTAGAGACAGTAACTGGGCTAATGGCCTCTTTGGGAAATGACAGGAGTTGTGGGGAAATGGGGAACTAATAATGAAGAGTACAAGGAAAAAAAACGTACTAAAATTTATCCTAGTGATGATTGTCCAGTTCTCCTTAATATAACTGAACTCTTGAATTGTATTACATGTAAACAATACTGTTACAATAAGACTAATTTTTAAAAACATCTCTCTACAACCAAAGTAGAGCAATTCTGCTAAATGCAAGGTCAGCAGTTTGAAAACACCAGCTGCTCTGTGGGATAAAATGAAGCTTTCTCTTCCTATAAAGAGTTAAGTCTTTGAACCTCACAGGAGCAGGTCTGCTTTTTCCTATAGGGTCACAGAGTTGGAGTTAGTTCAATGGCCGTGAGTGAGCACGATGGAATCTTAGCGGTCAAGGAAAAAGCTAAGCTCACTGAATTCTCCACTCCCTAGAGACTGTGGGTACAGGTAAAATAAAGGGAGGAACAATCTAATCATCCATACTCAAGAAGAGGGTAAAACAAGAATGGATCACTGTTCCTCCAGTGATCGTGAACACTTGGAGGAGATGCCGGCTTCCATCCGCATACGTGGGCTGAGGCTATAGAGTCCATGTGAATCCTCAATGTGAATTCTTCTTTGGAAAACCTTACTGCTATTGAGATTCAATTTGCAAGGACAATTCTCTGTTGGAGGAGGATGCACAGTGACCATGGAAAGGGGAGCAGCTGCATCAAGCCTGCGGTCTTTCACATCTGCTGGATGAGGAACAGCTATAATTTTCCAGGAGGGAGACAATAAAAATACACATAAAACTTTATTGTGTAAGTGACACTAGTTATTACAGTCAGCATTCAGAAATCTACCCTGAGGACAGAACTTTTCTGCCTATGAATGTAAAGAAAATGGCTAGCCTGCTTCCCAAATCTGAGTATATATCGTTGGGGAATGCTAGAATCCATTCCAAAAGAGTTATATTATCAGAGTATCACAAGAAAGATGTTGCAAATGTGTTCAGCACAAAAGATAATAAAAAAGCCTCTAAGTATCTTAACGCTCTTGAGGCAAATTATTATCCATGGGAATTGGAAAGTAAAGAAAGGGCTTGGAATAAAGTGGTATTTTGAGAAAACATAAGAAAATAACATATATCTCTATTTTATGAAGGACAGGTTTATCTGAACACAAACCTACAGCTAAGGCTGTTTCCAAACATAAACAAATTCATTTTATTAAGGTCCAAATGTTTTATATTAAATTTTTAGTCTTCTTTAGTCAATCTTTAGGGCAAAACAAACAACCAAAAGACTGTACTTGCAGTATAGAGAGGACAGATGCCAACGCATAAAGACAACTTGAAACAACCTCTCTATAAGAATAACCAATGTGCTTCGTGGACTGTCTCCATCACCCTGTGGTGAGGCTCCCTCCTGCAGAGCCAGCACTTGAGGCTCAGTCCTCGGAACAATGTCCTCAAGCACTTAGATCTGACACAGTTCTCAGGGCTTCTGCATCAGCCACCACCCATCGAGCCCACTGCCATCAAGTCAATTCCAATTCACAGGGACTTCTCGTGGACAGAGCAGAACTGCCTGATTGGGTTTCCAAGGCTGTAAAACTTGATAGGGACAGAAAGCCATACCTCTTCCCCAATAGCCATTGGTGATTTTGATCCACTGACCTTGTGGTAGTGGTTCACTTCATAACCTACTACAACATCAGGGCATTTATATTAATTATAGGGTATTGACAAGTTTAGAATGATGTAGCAGTCAGTTTTACTATACTATCATTATTATCACATGCATAATTTTTGTAGACTATGATTCTATGGTACAATTATTGACTTTCAGTCAAAAAGCTTAGGTTTTATTCCAAGCTTTACCCTCCATATCAGATGAGTTCCTGTCCGTGAATAGAGCTCTGTGAGTTGTTCTGCTGCTGGACAGTTTTCAGTAGAACTTCCAGATAAAAAAGAACTAGGAAGTAAGGCCTGGTGATCTATATTCAAAAATCAGAAAATGAAAAACCCTGGGGATTACCTCGGATCAGTACATGACTACAGCACAGGACTAAGCATTTTGTTTCATTTTGCATAAAATCATATTAGTGGGCATAGTCTTGTCTAAAAGATTGGATAATTTGAGTGCTGAAACAAAGATCACCATTTTTATCTACTCTAGTCCACCAAACCTCAACATTTAACTAACTTCTATTTTATTTATTTACATCATATATTACACTTGCATGTTATGCAATATTACACTAAAGCACACAGATGGCACAGAATTCAAAGGTTAGTGTGCTGGGAGGTCATCATTTCTAATACACCAGCTGTTTCATTTAAAAGATATATAAGATAGTCTGCTTCTGTAAAGGTTTATATCACTTGAAATCTGGTGGTGGTAGTTCAACTGTGCCCTTTGTAAAATGACCAGACGTACTGCTTTTTAACAATTTAACAACATCCCACAGCATTCTAAAATTAAAATAAATATATTACAACTATTTTTCCATTCTATGAAAATTTTTGTTGCTCCTTGTAGTCAAAATTTTTAACACTCCCCTCCCGCCCTGGTCAAAGGTGTTCTGCTTAAAATCTGGTCACTTTACAAAAATCAGGATTGACTTCACATTAAGGAGTTTGCCATGCCACATCATCATATGATTTCATCTCATATCTCTGAAGTTGCAAAGGAGATTCATTTTTCCATTGTGTTATTCTGTGACCCAGATCCCTTCCATCTATCAATTCCACCATCTCCCAAGACAGACAAACTTTATTTTTTTAAATTCAGAGTAAAGATTTTGGACTTTTGGAACTCTACAGTCTTTGTTACGATCACTACTATTATTTAGGGGCAAGTTGAGTATAAATATTGTCCCTGGACAAGGACCCCTTTGTTGGTGAATTAGAGGAATAGTAAAAAAGAAGGTGACTTTCAAAAAGATGGATTACATAATGGCTACAACAATTGATCTCAAACATAAGAACAATTGTGATGATGGTGAGGGACCAGATGAGGTTTCATTCTGTTGTCCCTAAACACCAAGAGCTTAAATGTAAACCAGTGGGCATACCGAAACAAGAAACCAATGCACATGACGCAGTGTAAAAGACCTTAGAGCCCTTCATGGTCTAGTCAGAAGACAAGGGACATGGAACAATGTGGAGAATACCAACCCAAACCAAATATATGGCTCTTCAGTTGGTGAGTAGAACTGCTTTATACAGATTCTGAGCCTGAAAATCTTGATCGGAATAAACAAGCTCATCTTCATCTCACAGAACAGCTGATAAGTTTGAACTACCAACTTTGATTAGCATTCCAACATTTGATCCACCATGCCACCAGGATTCCTTGTGTAGAGGATGGTGTGGGAGATATTTTATGGAGACTAAGAAAGATCTAAAAGAAAGATCTATCATTTTTTACAGTCATTGTCATCCCATTGGCTGACAACAGGTATGTATGTCCATATCTATTGCACGAAAGATGGGAGATATAGTTTAGCTCTGTACCTAGAGGGAAGTAGGATACTGTATGCTCAGGAAATTAGATATTAACTTGAGGGTTAGTCATTTTGTAAGGAATTGCGAGTGTCTTTCTAGGAAAGCTATTTTCTGAGATTCTAAAGTTATTTTTAAAGCACCAGTCATGCAGATTAAGGCAATTAGCTACTGCCTAAATCTATAATGAAAGACTTTTGCTTGTATTTGTGTAGTATAATATTTGAGAAAAATATTGTTAAACAATTTTAGGAAATCGGTTATTTTCTTGCACCTGATTCTGAATATGAATTAATTTTCAAATTTTAATTAAAATTTAAAAAGGCCTTGTTGGAATTCTGATTGAAACTGTTTGCTAACAGTTATGATTCATACCTATAAAAATCTCCATTTGCTCTTAAAAGTTCATAATTTGATATTTTTATTCATTAACATTGGTCTTCTCCCAAATCCTGACAATGTAAGGAGACTTCACTGAAGCCATGAAGTTGCCTAGTTAGCCAAGTTTGCTTGCTTTATGAAGCAATACAGAATAAAATTATCAAATTTAATATTTAATTATTATTTCCCATTATTCCTCAAAGTGATGAGCTTCATGGACTATGAAAATAGAAAATGGTTATGTCTTTATCATTTAAGATCTGAAAAAGTATCCTATTTAGTAGTATTCATAAACGTAAGAATCTAAAAAGATACAAATGAAGTTGTTTTAGACACTCTTCCCACCAAGGAAATAAAAGGAAATTTCACTATGGTTATTCTGGTGCTTTATTCAGAATCAGTAAAAGCCAAAGAAATAAATCTCAGGCTCTTGTCTTCATTTTTCAGGTTTCAGACTTTCTAATGAGGCAGCGCTGTGCAGAAAATCTAAAATTTTAATAAGTAAAAATGAAAAATATATGGATTTTTTTTCTGCAATGCCCTTTGCGGTCACCCTGAACTTCTTAAAGTTATTATGATTACTCTTGATTCTAGATATTGTGTATGTATGTGTCTGTGCGTTTGTATACAGTGAAAAGCACATCCTTCCTCCACTTCCTCCCTATATTCCCTGTTTTTGTTCTTCTTTTATTATCCCTTCCTGCCTGCTGAACTTCGTCTTTCAAAAATATGTCCTCTTAATCTAAATTATTTATAATTTTAAGCGCGTGTATTACCATAGTGCAATTGTTCACCACAGAGAACTTTCTATTCTTTGACTCAACTTGAATCAAAAGAATGATTTTCACGTCTGAAAGGTGACTAAAGGCCATAACCCTGAGGGAATCACCAGTCTCTAGCAAACCAAAATATTTAATCTTCTTTATTATGTCAACTTTTATTTACTTTTTCCCCCTACTCAATCCAGGATCTTGTGATGGGAATCCTTTGGAAGCATTTGTTAGTGGTCACGTCTAGTTCTGGTATAATTGTTTATATGGATTTGCAATTATTTTTCACTTTTCTTTGTTCCAGAAAGATAAAAAACAATAATGACAACTTAGATGACTGCTCACCACTTTTAAGTATATAGAATATTGTCTTTGTGGACTTATGGTTGCCTATAACTATGATCCTGAGTACCCATGCTCAGCTACTCATTACTTCTGCAAGGTATTTAGGAAATATTAGGAATTTTCACAATTATACCACTGTTGATTGTATTACATAATTGGAAACATGCAGTACATACAAATGCATATATGGGAAAAATAATCTTCAAAATCTATAAGGGTAAGTTAAAAATATTGCTGCTGGGGTTGAAATTCACATATGCATGGGTTTACAGTAACAAGAATGCATTTAAACATGTTTCTATTCAGTGAATGGCTGCAGGAAAGTTCTCTCAACAATACATCTGTTTGGCAGTTAGATATTTATGTCAACATGCACCTGTGTGAAAGTGCAGAAGTGGAGTCCAACCTATTCATCAGCTCACAGCCAGATGACCCTCCCTGGGGATGTGGCCTTTTGATTAAAGTGATAGTGAGAAATTCTCTCCCCTCTCTTTGTCCTTTGTCTTCTTTTGTGCCGGGACTCTGTTTCTACCTCCTAGGAAAGCTACTGACCCTGGAACTGCCAGTGCTCTGCAATGTTCCTCCCAACATGGATCCAAGTGACTCTGCCCCACCAGCCTATTTCTCTCTGAACTCCTCTTCACCTTTCTGCATCATCTACCTTTGACTATGTGAGTCTGCAGAGTGCTCTGGCTAACATTGAACCCTGGGACTGAGTTGTATTAGGCTGGAATGCATTCTTGAAATTAAATTATTATTGATATGAAGTTCTTTCTTATACATATATGAGTGGCACTGGTTTTGTTTATCCAGGTAACCCAGACTAACACAATTTGTATGAGTGCCTTTAAATAAAAAGCCCAATCAAAACAGGATTTTACAGGGGTCACTTGGATGAGTAAAATTCAAGGCAGAGAAGTCAGCTCAGCTAATAGCAATATTTTTCTTTTTAATTTCAAAATAGTTATATTATAGATTTTCTGAAAGAACGCAGAACAATCATGGAGACTTACTAGAAAGATTCAATAAAATAAAAATGTATTGGTAACAAGAAATATGAGACCAGTATTGCAGAGAATTTCCCTTTTGTTTTTCCCAAATAGGACTTTGGACCTGCTCATCTTTCCAGGGCTCAAAGACTGTCCTATGAGAATTTCATTGAGAAACTTTCCTTCTTCTGCTCTCTCTTTGATCCTGCCCCTTCAGCATTTGTTTTGTTCCCCAAAGTTAAATTTTTTGAAGAAACATCATTTGAGACTTTCAAGGATATCTAAAGTGTTTTCTTTGTGTGGTAGAAATTGAAGAGTGCAGAATTTTTCATGGAAGTGTTCAAAAACAAACTCAGTCATTGAGTTGATTCTAAATTGTTCATCTTATGTAACATGCATTTAAAATATGAAGACAGCTTTCAGCACCACAACAAAATGCAAGCCGCCACCATACAGTAAACTAATAGAGAAATGATGGCATATCAACCCGATTGGACAGATAAATACAGATAAAAGCAGAAAATCTCATCTTTCTCCTTTGGGTTTGAACTGCTGAACTTACAGTTACCAGCTCAATCAGTAACCTAGTACACAACCAGAGCTCTTGTAGGGAATGGCTTTCCAGTTTCATCAAATTGATCATGACTATACGAGAGCAGAAAATCTCCTTTTTTCTTCCACAGACTAGTTAGTGGGCTTAGACTATCAACTATGTGGTTAACAGCTGACTCATAATCCACTACACCAGCTCCTTAAGAAAGAATTGCACACCTTTCTAAAGTATATAGACCTAAAAGGGGTATATATAGGGAAACAAGAACTTCACATTTTTGATGTATTTGTTGAAGAATATTTTCTATAATTTTGTAGAAATAGCTTTGACAATGTCTAGTTTGCCTCCTTATATGCATTCCACTTTTCTGACAGCTTATGTACCCACTCACAGATTAATGTTTGTTATTCACCCACTCATAGATTAATGTTTGTTATACATAAAACAAAGTGTGTGTGTTAATAGCATTTACCTTTGCTTATGCACATCTGTGTATCTGTATTCATTTTCCCAAGTAACTCTCTGCTATTCATCCTTCACTGCACATTGCCTTTCTTTTCCCCCAAATTAGTACATCTACTAATTCAGCAGTTATTTCCACCACTATCTTTCCTCTTATATACTAGTAATGGGTAAAGAATTTTGCTTTCTCGATGTAAACCTATGACTTTTTATAATAGTGTACACATTTCATATTCCTTATGCTGTGATTAATTTGTTTCACTCAGCATAATGTCTTCCAGATTTGTTCATGTTTTGAGGAGTATCTTCATTAGTCTTTAAAATTGCATGCTTCAGTCTTTAACATTGCATAGTATTCCATTGCTTTGTATATATCACATTTGGTTCATTCATTCCCTCATTGGTGGTCATTTAGATGGTCTTCATGTCTTTGCTATTGTGAATAATATTGCAATGTGCATAAATATATCCATATGTATCTCTTGAAATGCTTTCAAAATATTTTTCTCATTTCTTATAAGAATGTTAATAGAATCTGGATTGTTATTGCATTGTATCTAAAGATTGAACAAGGTAGTTGTGTTAGGCAGGATTCTCTAGAGAACCAAAACCAGGAATATATATATATATAATATTATATATATATATATATATATAGAGAGAGAGAGAGAGAAAGAGAGAAATGGGTTCATATAGCACAAAGGAATATTACACCTAATTAGTTCACACAGCAGTATAAAGGGCTTTGCTCAATTCCCATGAAACTTCCTGGAAGTTCTTCAATTCATGAGGACTGCCTGGTCCAAGGTCAAGGAAGCAGACCTCTGAGTCTTCCCTCTGTCAATGCAGCCAGAGTCCACCCTCAAACAGCAAAAAGCAGGGTGAATCACTAACATCTGTGGCAATTACATAAACTCCTGTCAACTTGCGAATGGGTGGAGCCTAGCCCAGTGGTTCCAACCTTCCTAATGCCTCAACCCTTTAATAATCGTGGTGTCATAACCCCCAATCATAAAATTATTTTTGTTGCTATTTCATAGGCATAATTTTGTTAGTGTTGTGAATTGGGCAACTCCTGTGAAGGGATTGACCCCTCCAAAGGTATCATGTGCACATCCTGTACTTGTATTTACTGGTCTAGCCTGTCAATCAGGCCTCAACTTGATGACCTCATTTGGAGACACACTAGAGATAAATAGCTCACTTCAATTAGGACACACACTCCCTGCTACACATTCCTGTTGTGAGGCCACATAGAGCTATACTGATAGCAGCCAGAGTCTTAGAGCTGGAAGAGCTGTGTGGAGACCTATGCCATTGCTGAGATGCTTCCACTGTCACTGGATACACAAGATTATTCACACACTGACCTAAGATCTTCCTGATGTGGCATCATGGATGTGTTGCATGTCTGAAGAAGAATTCATAGAATGGTATGGGACATATGGTTCCTGTTTTAAGACAAGCCTTTACGACTACAGACACATTCTGTCTGGTAGCAGAGAACCATCAGATGTATTCACCACACTTTCCACCCATATCTTCAGTGATCTCCTCTTATGCGCAAGTACCAATGGCTCTGTGTAACAAGAATTAGTTGTTCTTATTTGTGGCGGTCATGTGCTTATGTTAATTTTATGATTGAGCTATAGGGGTAGATATAGGTGTTAATCTGGAGATAGTCAGTAAGTAGCCAATGAGGCCTCCATATGAGCATGGCTTTCTCCTGAGACTTCTGGGAAATGTCACTGGGAAATGTCATGATATTTCCCTCATGGAGATGAGAAGCTATCTTCCCAATTGTTGGGAGTTGGTCGCAGAGACAATGAATTGTGAACAAGACAAGATACTGGTGTCTGAGGAGCTGAGGGAGCAGAGAAGAGGCCACGTGGCCTTGCCCTGATGGAGCCGGACCTCTGAAGCTGGCGAAGCCATGTGGAGGGTCCTGTCAGTGCTGAGTTGCCTCTGCTGCCCCTGGATGATGTTGATGGACCCTGAGCCCTGGAAGTGAGGAGTCATGGGGAGACCCCTGACAGCAGCAGGACTCTGCATCCACTGACCTGTGACTTAGTGAGTCAGAAGGAGACTTTATAGACTGATTTGGACACATGGGTTAGTATCAGACTTATGACTTTGAACTGGATTGGGCTGGGATGCTTTCTCAATGTCCCGTACCTCTTGTATATAAATCTTTTCCTTATATCCATATGAGTGTCTATAAATTTGTTTCTCTAGTTTACCTGGACTAACACATTATATTAGATCTGCAATCAAAGGAAAGCTCGAAATCAATTTGTATATCTATAGTTTATATATGTCCCATCTCCATTTTGGAGAGAGCATTATAATTTGATTGTTCATTATTTTAAATCATCCCCATAGGACATAAGAGAATGCTATTAATGCTGTTGTTCTTAGTATCATTGAATGAACTACCACCCATAACAGTATAATACAGTAGAACAAAACACTGCATGGTCCTGTGTCATCCTCACAATTATTCCTAGACCTGAGCTCATTAATATAGATACTGTGATAATTCATTGTGTTGAAGGCCTAACTTTTCCTCTATTCTTCCACTTTACCAAACATGATATCCTTCTACAGGGATTGGTCTCTCGCAACAATATGCTCTAAGTACGTAATACAAAGTCTAGGCACCTACGTCACTGAGAAACCCTCTAGTCATATGTGTTCCAACACAGATCAGTTTGTCTTTTTACTGGTTCATGGTAATTTCAACAGTCTTCTCCAGCACCACAGTTCAAATACATCAATTCTTCTATTGTCTTTCTTATTTGATGCCCAACTTCCACATGCATATGATGCATAGGAGAATATCATGACTTGGGGATGATGTATGTTAGTCCTCAAAGTAACATCCTTGATCTTCTATACTCTAAATAGGTTTTGTGCAGCAGATTAGCCTAATGCAATCCATCCTTCATCTCTCGATTGTTGCTTCCATGAGTATTAATTGTTGATCCAAGCAAGACAAAATCGTGACATCAACTTTCTCACCATTCATTATGATGTAAGCACTTTGTTCAGTTGTGAGGACGTTGGTCTTCCGGACAATGAGTTTTCATCCTTACTAAAGGCCACATCTGATCTTCATCAACAAGTACTTCAAATTCTCCCTCATTTTCAGTAAACAAGTTTGTGTCATCTACAAGTCACAGATCAGGGATCATTAAACTACAGCCTGCAGGACACATGCAACTCGCTGAGGACATTTATCAGGCCTGCTGGGTTTTTTTGCCACTGCTTCCTTCCTGCTTAGCAGCTGACTTATTCCAGACCCACAGTGAATTTTTTCATAGTTTTTTTTTATAACTCTAGTCCATCTTTCCAATGGTCTGAGAGAAAGTGAACTGGTTCCCTGTTTAAAAAGTTTGAGGATTCCTGTCCCAGACTGTTAATAAGCCTTCCTGCAAACCTGACTTCACTTTCTTCTGCATATAATCAAGATTCTCTGATTATTTCATCAGCAACAAGATTGGAAATGTATGGCGAAAGAATACAACCCTGACTCACACCTTTCATGATTCTGTATTCCCTTGTTCTGTTCGCACAACTGCTTCTCGATCTATGTACAAATTCCTCATGAGCACAATAAAGTGTTCTTGAATTCCCATTCTTCTCAAAATTTTCCACGGTTTGTTATGGTTCACAAAGTCAAATGCCTTGGCGTAGCTAATAAAACACAACTAAACATCTTGCTTTAAGCCAAGATCCATTGAACATTAACAATGATGTTCTTTGTTCTTTGTCCTTTGCTGAATCCAGCTTGAACTTCTAACAGTTCCCTGTCAATATACTTGTGTTAGACAGGGTTTTCTAGAGAACAGAACACTAATAATTTTATACATATTTAGATAGATACATAAATAACATAAGAAATACACAGATAAGTAAAGGAGTACAAATTATGTGGTGCAACTCACTTCTGTGAGACAACTAATATACTGTCAGTCCTTCAAGGTTTGAGGGCCACTGTAGAGCAATTCAGGCTATCTGGCCATAGACAGTAAACAATAGGCAGGTCACCAAAAGTCAGCCAGATGACAGGACCTGATAGTTCCCATATCAAGAGATGTATATTCCAGTAGCATGACAAAGGTTACAAATTACAGAGACACAGTTAGATGTCTCCCAGGTACTGTAGCTTGTAAATGGAGGCACAGAACAAGCAAAGCTTAGTCCAATGATCAAACAGCTAGAGAGTAGGTAGGGTGAGGCTCACTGAGCCATTTATCTCTTCCCCAAGGTCATTGCTGATGGTGAAGGGATATGGTGCTAGTCTTGGGACCCTGAAACAAATATCTATCAGCCAGTGAAAGGCATTGTCACCTCACTCAAAGAAAGCTCATCAAGGGAAATCAAAGATCAAGTAGGAGCTCATTTGTTTTTTTGTGTGTGTTTTTAATGTGAGGGAGATAGTACATTTGGGGTTCAGTCCACCAGATCAGACTGGTAAAAAAGCTTTCTATTTAGAGGTTTGTGATACTTAGCTTTATTGTGTCAAATAGGTCTCCAAAGGAACACGTGGGTGGAGTTTAATCAGGGCAAGCTTCATTGGAGGGGGACTCTGTCTTCCTCCCTGGTGATCAAACAAACATGTTCCTGTTTGAGCTAGCTCATTGCCTCAATCATGTGCTGTACTACCTGTGGACTGAGCCAAAAAGTGGATTGTGTAGCTAGAGCTTGATGCTCCTTAAAGACCTATTTTGCCCTGCTTGAAGCTGATATAGCTGCATGACTGAGTTGGTGATCCAATTGGGGATCTGCTTTGCTAAGCTCCCCTCCTACTGACAGTTGTTACCCATCCTGTTGTCTGCTCTTGCCTGAAGAAAAACTCCACTATCTGCTTCCTTGACCTTGGGTCAGCAGCCTGAAGGATCTTCAGTATATTAATTGTTCCATGAAAGTGAGTTGAAATAAGGTTTCTGTACCGCTGTGTGAAACAATTATCCATATTTCTGCATAAATGTATACATATAATCATTAGTGTCCCGGTTTTGTTTTTTGAGAGAACTCTGCCTAACAGAGATGGTTCTGCAAAGATTGCATAACAAGCTTGAATTGTGGCAGACGGGGACTGATTTTGCCATGATGTCTATGCACCTACTCACGAAGGCATTTCAGTGTGACAGTTTTTGCCCCAAACAATATGCCTCTCTTACCCCACACATCTGACTGAACTGATATCACCGTTTTCAATTTCTGTGAATGAAGAGGGACATGAAAAGGCAACAATTTGATGACATAGAAGAGGTGAAGGAAAAAAATGAGGGAGGAGGTGGTGTCAGCCATCCAATCAGATGAGTTTGAAAATTGTTTCCAAGAATGGAATTGTAGATTTGACTGCAATGTATTAAGTGTAATGGAGAGTATTTTGAAGTAAAGTTTTTAAAAAATACATAGCTTTGAAAAAATTTGACTTTCTTGCATACCCCCTCAAACAATTATTCTTTGATAGAAAGTTTTTCACACACACACACACACACACACACACACACACTGAGCATCTTCTTCCTTTTGGTTGTCTAATTCTAGGTCTTTGAACATAGTTGACTTTGTCTTCTGGAGCTGCCCTTTGAGTTTTTTCTGTTCAACTCTTTAACTTCATCTTTTCTTCTCATTGCTTTTGCTCGTCTATGAATAAAAACACATTTCAGTTTCTTCTGACAGTTATTTTCATCTTCTCTTCTCTTTCTTTCACATATTTTTAATGAATTTTTGCTTTCTTCAGGAATATTAAATGGTCGTGATATCTTCCCATAGTTCATCAGGTCTTCCATGATTAGTGTTTGATGTGTCAAATCTGTTCTTGAGATATTCTTGAAATTCAGGTGGAACACACTCCAGGGAATATTTTGGGTCTTATGGACTTGTTTTAATTTCCTTCAGTTTTATCCTGAACAAGCAATTGACGATCTGATCCACAGTAGACCTCTGGTGTAGTTTTAGCTGCTGAGAGTGAGCCTTCTCCCCTCATATTTTCCTCCAGATGTAGTCAATTTGAATTTTGTGTATTCCATCTGGAGAGATCCATGTGTGTAGTCATATTTTGTGCTATTGTACAAAGGTATTTGCTTTGAAAAAGTCCTTGGTCTTACAAACTTCTATCAGGCAATTTTCACTTCTATCAGGTAGCATTGCTTCTATCACCAAGTCCTACTCTTTTCAGCTATTCTTCCAACTACTGTCCCTTCCCTTTGTCTCCAACTTTTGCATTCTAATCCCTGATAACTAACAATGTATCCTGATTGCATGTGTGATTAATTTTGTGACTGAAGTTATTTTTGATTTCTTCATCATCACTAGATTTTGTGGTTGTTACATATATTTGAATAATTGTTGTATTGATTGGATTTTCTTGAAGGCAGTTCAATATAATTCTGTTTTAGGCAGCATTATATTTTAAAATAAATCTTGAAATCTCATTTTTATGCTGAATGCAATACCATTCCTCTTAATTGTTTCATTCTTGGCATAGTAAATCATAATTTTCTGATTCAAAAAGCTTAGAACCAATCCATCTCGACTCACAGATGTCTGCAGTGTCGACCTTTATGAGTTCCATTTCATTTTTTATCACTTCCAATTTTCCTAACTCAAACTTCATGCATTCCAAGTATTGATCATTAGAAGATTTGTCTAAATTCTTTCTCTTTACCTTGAATCATGCCCAATTAGCAAGTGAAGATAACAGGTTTCCACTCCCACATGCTTTACTCTACTAATGTCACCATGGTTGAATCCTTCCAAGAAATCTCTTCAATCCTGTTCCTAGTGCCCTTTGACCTGAGGGGCCCATCCTCTGGCAATATCTCTGATAGAGTTTGCTTCCTGGGTTTATGTTTTCAGTATTTGACAATGTTTTGAAGTAATACATGAGAATTTCAGTGGCTTCTTCCTCCAAAGTGTGGAGCGAAGTCTTTCATTATTTCTTCTTGTTCTTGAAGCTCTATTGAAATCTGTTCACTTGCTGAAATCTGTGACCCTGCTGGCATTTGAAATACCAGTGACATAACTTCTAGCATCACAACATCCAAGAAATCACTACAGTATGAAAAATTGACAGAGAAAAGGTTGAAAACTATTAATAGTATTAAATTAATCAAAGGTATATCATTTAAAACATTGCTTAGAAAACAATAGTAAACTTTTATAGAGTCAACTTTTTAGCCTAAGATACATGGATTATTGATTCATACAGATTGAAAAATCAAGTACTGGATACTATTTATACAAATAATGATGGTTAGATTTAGGAGGAAACTTTCAAATAACACTCACTTGCTAAGGTAAAACCATGCCTGTTGGACTAAGACACATCATAATAACAATGCAAAGAGAGAATGACAACAGCAAATATAAACTAGTTTTATGGTGCAATTTATTGGACACCTTCGAGAAAAGGATTTGAACCAAAGTCCAATAACTTCCAACTCTATAACCTCTGGATAGCAATCATGTACTTCTCAAACTGAGGTGTTTCAGCTTGAAATCCAAGGGACTATTTCAGTTCCTTCAATCTGCTACAGGTGTATATAGGTAAAGCTTGCTACCTGGGGTTTCCAAATAGGATCCTTCTGATGTGGCCTAAAAGTATGTTTTGCAGCTTGAAGAGACAAAATCTAAAGTCTCAGTTGTGTGTAGTACACAGTCTGGGTCACCAAGGACTGGACAGAAACTGAGTCAAAAATGTTTAATTATGAAAATTGTACAGAGTATAATTTCTATTTGGGAGTCTATATGTGTAATGTTAAGCATTTCCCTCAGTAATGGGTTGGTTTACCCACCAAGAGAAGTAAAATAATTGAATAATTCAATTTTGGCATCATGGTTCCCTTGGTTAGTGCACAAATTTAATAAACAGTTTTATTGACTAAATTTCTTTGTATGCATGTGGCAGTCACCTAATATGGTGTCAATTTGAGGATTAAGCATGTAGGGGTGGAGTTAAGCCTGTTAATCTGGAGATAGTCAATGAGACATGTGTGGGCACAGTCTTCTGAGACTTCTGAGAAGTGTGGTCCTTCCTTCTTGGAGGCAAAGACACTATTTTTCTCAGTTCACTTCCTTGGAGACTTTATAATGATTAGCTCACTCACTGGGAGTTATTGCAGTTGACGAGACACATGGCAGCAAGCTGATAGACCCTGAGACCCGGAAACTGCAGGAGCCACGGGGAGACCCCTGCCAGTGGGGAGATAATTCTACTGCTACTGGATACACAAGACTCTGTACCCACTGGTCTGTGATTGCCCTGGTGTCATTGCATGTGCTTCATGAGCCTGAAGAGGTCTTCTAGATTGGTATCAGACATATGGGCTAATATCGGGCTTATTACCTTAGATTGGACTGGGCTGGGATGTTTTCTCAATGTTCAATTGCTCTTGTATATAAACCTCTTTCTTATACACATACGCATGCTTATGAACTTGTTTCTCTAGTCTACCCAGAATAACACATATGCATATAGATATTATTCTATAAAAGATAGTAATTTTTTCCAAGATAGATCTTGAGATGTCTTTTGACAATGGATGTGACACTATTCCTATTGAATCTGTTATTCCAGGTACAGTACACCATGTGATGTTTAAATTCCAAGTGCTCAATATTAGTCTATTTCAGCTCACTAGCATCTACAATACTGATCTTTATGCATTCCATTTCATCTTTTATGACTTCCAGTCTTCTAAATCTATAATGTATACGTTCAACATTCCCATTATTAATTGATCTTTACAGCTGTTTCTTCTCACTTTGAGTTGTTCCTCATTAGCAAATGAAGGTACCGGAGGCTTTACCCCTGCAGCTTGATTCCATCCATGTCATTATGACTGGCTCAAGTTAAATATGTTATATAGTGCTTCACCTTTTAGAATTGTAGTAAAGTTTAAAGTACAACATTTCATACATAGTAGCTGCTTAACATGTAATGAAGTCCAGCATTTGGTATATAGTAGATGCCTCAGATGTTAGGACTAATTAATTTGCTAGTTATAGCTATCTACTCAATTAACAACATAATCCAGGATCCTGTGGAAAAAAATCTCATTCGGGTGATGGGTACTACTACATAATAAATTGGGGTATTTACTAAAAGAAACCAGAGTTTATGGTCAATATATTATCAGATAACTGGCTAAGGATGATTTCAGATTTTATCTCCTTATCACATTTAACAGAGTTAAATCATATTGTATGGTAGGGTTGACTTCAGACCAAGACCATCCTAACAGAGTTATCAGACCTGAGACACATCACACTGAAGGCCTCACCGCTTCATTTTACTTTGTGGTGATGTACCTAAGGGGGAAAATGCATTCTGAATTAAAATGTTCTATTTTGAATGTTTGCAATCAAATTTCCATCTCTTTATATTTTACTACAATCTAGGGACTAATCAAATTAAAGCTGACTGGTGAGCTCATATTCACTTTTTTCTTGGACTAAATTAGTAAGGTGTTACATATTTACAAGACTGAACAAAATCCATGGATATATTACCCTAAAAAGAAGGACAAAATAGGGGCTGAGCTCCAGCGGCATAAGTGGTTGAATGTGGGACTGTGGCCTGCGGGCTGGGAGGTTCAGATCCAGCAGCGGCTCTCAGGAGCAGCACTGGGTAGTGCCCATGACCACCAGAAGCAGTGATGCCCAAAATAAAATAAAAATAAATAAAAAAGGACAATATAGTCCAAGTGTAGGCATTACAATTACTTTCTGACAATAAATATTTTATATATACTAGCCTTAATAAGTTATGATGTTGATGAAGATAACAATAATAGCAATTATAATGCTTTAGTAAGAAGCTCTGGTGGCATGACGATGAGCTAGATGATGGGCTGCAGCCAGGAGCTGGGAGGTTTCAGCTCACCCATCTATCCACAGGAAAAAGAAGGAGGCTATCTGTTCACAGAAGAATTCACAGTCTCAGAAAGCTGGATAACATGATTATGACTCAGTAGTAGAAGATGTGTTTTGATGTTTATTATGTATGCTTTATTACTTCTTAGAGGGTCTACAAAGTAATGGGGGAGGGAAGAAATAGCTCTCATTCCTGAAATCTACTAACAATCTGAGCAGTCAGGTGGTGATTTTGAGAGTTCCAATCTGAAGAAAAATGGTGGTTTTCAACCTTCCTAACAGTTCCTCATATTGTGGTGACACCACCAACCATAAAATTATTTTTGTTTATTTCATAACTGTAATTTTGCTACTGTTATGAATTTGGCAGCCCCTGTGAAAGGGTCATTCAACCACCAAACCCACAGGTAGAGAATCGCTGTGGTAGTGCCTCACCTAAAATGAAGCCGATTGAAATTCAGATTAATGAAAGGTCTGGTCATCAGGATGCTTATCAGTCAGAAATATATTTGTGTTTTCATGTCTGAACATTGTTGAATGTTTATGATTTAACATGTGTTTGTATTTAAATTGACTTATGCAGTGTTGAAGCTTGAAATCAACATATATGACTTTTTAGAAGCATTCTCAATCATATCTTTAGTTATCTTAGTCTAGGCTAAGGTTCTAAGTAGTGCACTTTTTTTAGATAAATCAAGGTGTGAAATAAAGCAAAACCTTCAATGTCCACCTCTTATTTTAGTAGTTCCTACTCTGCCTTCTTGCTATGTGCATTTTACCTATCTCTTCAATCAGTATCCCCAAGTACGTAATATACAATATTTTGGATTTTTACCTATAATTTCTTACAGCAAACATTTCAAATATGCTATGTGTCTAGAGTAAAGAACTTTTGGATACGTTATATGCAGATACTTTGATTGTCTAAATGACTTTAGAATATATAATAGTAAGCAGAAAGGTAATATTTTAGTGGAAGATGGTAACAAGTCACACACACGCACATATATATACATATATATATTTCAGTCATAATTATTCAGCATGGATATTCATAAAATAATCAAAGCAATAAATTTACCTTCATAATAGCTTCTTTGATATAACCACAAACTAACTCATACCATCACCAAATGGAAAAATATCGCAAAACATCCACTAAAACTTCCCTGAGGAAGCCCTGTGTGCTGCAACAGCTGTGGAGTTTCCAGCCAACACTGAGATGCTTCCACGTTCGTTGATTGGGCTTTCCTCCTGCATTCAGTGTCATTGCATGTGTTTTGTGAGATGGAGGGGGACTTTGTAGATCGGTGTCCAACATATGGGCTAATTCTGGACTTATGGGTTTGGTTGGGATGCTTTTCTCTAAAACATTTTACATAAAACTCTGTCTTATATGCATATGAGTTTCTGTGGATTTGTTTCTCTAGTCTACCCTGACTAACACACTGCATCTCACAGATTTCACAAATCTAGACTCTTTTGAATTACTTCACTCCAAAATGTCTGTCTTTACATATACCAAAACATAAGTTATCATTCAATGAAGCAATGGTATCATGAAGAGGGTTTGTCAATTTCTGAATTTATAATCCACCCAAAATAGTAAAATATGGTATTTTATTCAGACTAGACTGCATTGAAACCTTGAAATGCATTCAGGTGAAGACAAAAAGTTATATGCAAGTATATTTTTCATCATTTGTGGTATCATATTTATAAAGATAATTACCACATCAGCATGTTTACTGTGACATATTGCTGAAAAACAAAGCACTGCTCTGTGATATTATAAGGGAGTTTGGTGAGCTGCCAAAATTGCTAAAGGAAGAATCAAAGAACCCTCAAAAAGGAGAAATAACATTTTTGCAGAAAGGAGCCATTTTTCTTGTTAAATAGACAGACAAGAGGACAGTGCATAACAATCAACCATTCATGATTCCCCAATGACATCCACACATAATACAATAAAATCTAAGTATCTAGTGGATTACAACAGTTATAGGGAAAAAGTCAATTGAGGAGACCAGTATTTGCCAAACGGCTTTATCTACAGCAAAAGTGCTAAATAGCATTGAAAATTAGCCTTCTTTTAGCCTGTTTGTATCTCATTCAATGCATTTAAAATTTACAGCAGCTACAATTTAAAACAACAAGGACAACAGAAGATGAAAATACCAACATTTCCTACTAGAAATAGGTCAAGAATGAATCGCTGATAATTGACCTGAGTGCAGCACAGGACCTGGGAGTACTTTCACTCTCTTTCGAAGGGCTTCTTATACAGATTCACTCTGGAGATTTTCAGGGAGATTAAAAAACCAGATGTTAGACAAAATAGTAACTAGAGCGGGAGCCAGGGTTGTTGTTGCAGATCTCCTTAGTGCAGGTGACTATGCTCTTCTAAAGGCAAGCAAAACCTGGGGAGTATCAGTGCATGTAGTAAAATGCTATGCAGTATGTTGTACCTCAAGACATTATTAAATATACATAATGAGTTTTATTTCAGTACACCATGTGTAAACAAAAATATTGCAGTTTTGAGGGTTTTTAAAAATCATTTTATTGGGGGCTCATACAGCTCTAGTCACAATTTATACACACATACTTTGTCAGTATTTACGTCTTTTTAGAGGGGCCTCATACAATTCTGATGACAATCCATACATAAATCATTGTGTCATACAAATATGTAAACTTGTTGCCATTATCATTCAAAAACATTTGCTTTCTACTTGAGCCCTTGGTATCAGCTCCTCATTTTCCCCCTCCCTAACCACTTCCCCTCTCCCTTATGAACCCTTCGATAATTTATAAATTATTATTATTTTGTTATATTTTACACATTCCATATGGAGGTTTATTTAAAAGTTTTTATTTTATATTCAATTGTGCAAAAATAGCAGCTGCACAAGAGAGTTTCACTTGAAATAGCCTGTCAGCAAAATGTTAAGAGTAGAAATAGCTGTTTTTTTTCATGAGTCTCCTTATTGAGAGAAATATTTTTGCTTGAGCAATTGGCTCACAGACTTAATGGTGGGGAGGACAGGTCGGAGACATGGAAATAAATGTATACTATGCACATGAGAGCAAACAGAACCTATTTATTCAGAACTTACTACAGCGAGGGAGTCATCACCCACCACTGGGTTTGGCAGATGCTCAAAATCAGAAAAGTGAATAGAAAAAGCTTTATAGTAGGGGTGGGGGGAAGAGAAAAAGAGGGAGAAGACTTTAAGTATAGTGATATTTTATGGTTTTGACTTGAGGAAACCGAAAAGTCACATTTTGTGACTGGTTTGGGAAGCATGTTTGAGTTTTCTGATCATTTCTGAGGAGTCTGTGAGTGGTGAAAATAGTTAAAGTACTTGGGTACTAACTAGCAGAAGGCTTAACAATACAATGTACTTCTGAAAAAAACAACCATTGAGAACTCAATGAAGCAAAATTCTCTGTATAAATTTGAGGATCTGAAAAAAGTATTATTACAAAGTCATGGAAACCTTATTAAACACAAATAACAAAATGCTATTTATTGTTTCTGGGAATATCCTCTTGCTGTTTCCCAATGTGTGCAGTACTACCTCCTAGGGAGTGCTGGAATGATCCAGGTAGGCGCAAAAGCATATGTCCATACTTTACTCTTGATTATAGATTATAGCACAAACTTTTTAAGTGCTAGAGGGGCAGTGAGTAATTGTTTTTCTGAAAAGAGAAAGTAAGCCAATGACATTTCAACTAAACATAAAACTTCTTCTTAATAAGTTCCTATAATTGTCCTGCATCTTTTGGGGAAAAATATATCAAGATTAACCCTTTGGACTAAACAGCACAAAATTTTATCTAAAATAATCTGATCCTATCTCTCTCCTCTGATGTTTTATTGGCACAATCAATCTCCTCAGATGCCCCTGTTATGATTTCATCTTTTCCTCTCCATCCTTCAATGAGACAAAGTTGAACATACTGTTGAGAGAACTTGTCTGCAGACATCATTGATTGCAGAAATGTTTAAACATGTTTTGTTTGGAATAAACCTGGAGAATGTAGGACTGGACCCATAGTAGAAGCAACTTTTGGTCTTATCTTTGTGCATCATGGGCCATGAGTCAGAACCAACACTATGATAACAGAATATCTAGCACTGAGTTCAAAGACAGGATGGGAACATAGAGAAAAGAAAAGGAAAGTAGCATGCTTTGAACAAGTCCTGACCATTCTGGAACAATTACTATAGAGGTTGGAATTTGGTTTCCCAAGTTTGATGTTAAAGAGGGCGAAGGTCAATTTCTATTTTCATATATAGTCTGGTCACAGTCATTTGTATACTAATTCTTTCTGGTCCTTCAACCAACTGTGGTTTCAGAACTGAAAAATTGCCCCCTAGCTTCCCAATAGAGTTTCACAATCAAAGGTTTATGATTATAGCATAAATGGCATTAAATATACACAGTGTTCTCCACTTGTCCTACCTATTGTCCTATCAACCAATCAACCAACCCAAATCAGGGAGTCTTGGAAATACACCTAATTGGGAAATAGATAGCCCAGAATGTATATAAACTCTT
This sequence comes from Nesogale talazaci, assembly GCA_004026705.1. Lineage (NCBI taxonomy): Eukaryota > Metazoa > Chordata > Mammalia > Afrosoricida > Tenrecidae > Nesogale > Nesogale talazaci. Next base: position 34,750 of record PVJH01013021.1, on the reverse strand, counting down.
CTATTAATTTGATATATACAACTCTACAAGTTATATTTCAAGTAATTTTTTGTTGTAATTCTAAAAATTAAAAACTCATTTACAAAGGTCTAATTCTCTGATATTATTCTGAAATGTATGCTCAGCTCTTTTGGGGGACTTTCACTATCTGTCATGCAGAGAAATGGAACACTGTTCTTGTCTTCAAGGGAGTGTTCTCATGAGCAACCCGAGGAGGGTGACAATCATTGTGTGCAGACTGTAATGAACAGCAAATAGCTAGTATCCTGATTCGGAGTGACTCCTTGTGTCACAAGAATGCTCACCTTTATAAAGCAGAACTTTCCCACTCATGATGCTCACATAAGTCAACAGGTTTTCAACAAAATATAAGAAGCAAAGTTGTACAGGAGTCTCATGGAATTACAAGGTGTTAATTAGTATTTTGCTAGCTTGAAAGCTATTAGTCCTGGGTCTATGGGCAGAGAAGAAACTTTATAATAGTAGGAAAAGATACATATGCTATTTAGAAGCCTCTCATCATTGTTCTATCCCATTACCAATTTGTTGCACAGTAGGCACAAAGAAGGCTCCTTTTTGTCCAGACACCATTGATAAATGACAGGAGACAGGTGCATTGTAAAGATTCTAAGCTTTCTTTTCACATGCATGGAAAAGACAAAGGCATAGAACTCTTCTTCCAATACTCATCTCCCTCTTCCCTTTGTTCTCCCATATGGAATATATATATATATATATATATATAGAAATTGTTTCCTTCAGACAAAACAAAATATTGGAATGACAAGCACAAACTGAGAAAAAAATTTGATTTAACAAATATTGATTTACAGGTCTTGCTTTACTTAGGGACTCTACTTCTCAAGAAGACAGACTGGGTATACAGGGAATGGCTCTTAATGAGTGCGGGGAGGGGAAAGGCTGGGGAAAGTTCATAACACTTAGCTAGGATCCTTGAGAACTCATGTCTGGACCCAGTCACAGGAGAGACCAGTCGATGGAAGATATGATATGTAAAATCGAGGGACAGTGATAAAGAGGAAGGGTCTTAACAATATGAACTGATAAAGTGAATGCAGCATGTATTTAGAAACAATTGTGAACAGCCCAGGGACCTGGGCAATGTTTTATTCTGCTATTCATGGGATTACTAAGGGTGGGGAATATTCGATGGTAACTCTCACTGAGAATGCTTATTGGAAAGGCGTGATGAGCCACTACAAGTATTTACTATCATGAGGACTATTCTTAGACCACTGAAGTCTTACCTCTTGGTGAAAAATCAGATATCTCTTTGGAGAAAATATCATTTTGTTTCTATCTTTCCTTTCTTTCTTTGTACATTCAATAAAGACATGCCCCACTCCTTTTTAAGCACTTGTTAAGGACAGACAAAGAGTACTTAGTTTGATAAACCCCTCAGTGAAGATTGAAAATATGATAAATTCCAGATGCTGTGTTCTTTGTTAATAAATCTTCTAGCCCAGCATGTCTCAAAACCTCATAAGCATGGGTATCAGTTGGTAATATTATTGAACTATAAAGTTTTTGGTATAGTTCTGGTTGGGTCTAATTGTCTTTTTAACAAACTTCTAGATGATTATAATTCTGCCAATTCAGGACTTAACATTGAAGGACCAAGGTGATAGCCATGTTAACATGTACTTTAGATCAGCCAGTGACGTGTCTGGGTCGTTCAGAGCTCTGATGAAGGCTGAATTCACTTCCAGTATTTTGTAGTGTGTTCAGATTAGGATAAGATCCTGGAAGAAGAAAATAAAAACTTTACTCTTTCATAATTTGTATGAGGTCTCCTCTGGTGACCTCAGGTCCTTTGTGATTTTGTCCAGCTATACTATGTTATCCTCTCTGTCATGTACATTACACACAAATCCAAGAGTTAGCATATATCCGATTTTCCTCCCCCTCTCCTTCACAGCAGTGAAGAAAAAGTGGCATGACTTTATCATATCAGACAACCGGATCCTGCAACTCAACTGACAGGGAATCATTTTAGCACAGTAAATCACCCCTAGCCATTAAAATATATGTGTGTGTCTTCTAGTGGGGGATCCTATAGCATTAAGGAATGAGTATGTCTCAATAATCTTGTGATAAGTACATTGGTCTCCACTTTTTACATTAAGAGACAAAGACTTGGAAGGATCAAGAAACCAAATATCACAGGCATCCAGAAAAGAGTCACTTCAGATTTCAAATGGCATGCTTTTCTTTTGGGGCACATCATATTTTTCTCTTATGTAGTGATTTGGTCTCCTGAGTTATAAAAGAAGTCTGCTTCGATGTAGCTAAATTTAAAAAGTATCAAAATTGTCTGGGTGATGTGTTTTCAGCCATCTGAAGACACAGTGCTCCAATCACTGTCTTTCATGTTTTTCCTGAACCTGGCTGCCACCTGAATAAAAAATGATTAGCACAGATTGTCACTAAAGAGAATGCTGCTCCCATCCAGGCAGCAGGCCATGATAAAAGAGATCTTAAGGATTCTGGCAAATTAGAGCTGCAAGTGTCCTTTAAAAAAATGGAGCAGATACAAATCACAGGGACCTGTCAGGGAACATTCAAAGGCACTGGGCAATTCAACTTCAGTGATATGTTAAGAGTAAAAGAAGCTCATTGAATATTATAATTGAAGTGTGGATTGCCTTCAGCAATTTTTGCTCTTGGACTTTTCTTTCTCTTTTAAAAGTTGGAGAGAGAGACCAAAATTATCTTACTGAATATTTGCAATGTAACAATTTCTTGCAACAATGTGAATGACAGTCAGTTAATAATGTATCCTTATTTGTCCAATGTATAAGAGATGACAAGTCACGGAATCACTTTGAGGTTCTCATTTTCCCATCTAAGTCTTAACATTCTAGAATTCCATGGCATTTTTAAGTTTTCCATGGTCATCCACATATGAAAGTCTTTCGGCATCAAATGAGCATTTTAATTTCCTCTTCCTTACACAAGCTGGCCCTTGCCATGGCTGACAGATGGCGGAATTAAAGATCACGTTAGTCAGGAAAGTGACAATACACAAAGAAAGGAAATGGATTCCATAGTTAACAGAGAACTGGTCTCTTATCTTAATTCTACTACAATCTCTGTGTTGGTTCAAGGATAAAAATCTTCCCTTAGTTTTCTTAGTTAAACTCTTGCTTTTGTGTGTGATAAAAGCAGACACCTCACTTGAGAGTAAGCATTATAATAATTTTTAACTAGAGTGACATCTCACTTGGTGACCCCACACAAAGAATTCCAACTCCTGCCACGAGATACAGCTGTCATGAATGGAGAGTACCTTCTTGGTGCCCTCAGGTAGTGACAGACCCTCTGAAAACATTCACAGAGGTTCAATCAGCTCCAATCACATTGGTTCTGACTTCCTGTGATTCCAGCATGTCAGCGTAGACTTATGCTCCAGACCTTGATTGGACAGTCTTCTTAAAATCTGTTTCTGAATCAATTCATACCCTTTGAATGGCAGTTGAACAAGTTAATTGATTTTACAACATAGAGGGCATCATTTAATATGCTCTAACATCATTTAGTACATGACATGAACTTTATCTTCAAAACGTTAAAGTTTTCACAAACTAGAAATGCATATTGCCACTTTTAGCCTTGATTTCATATTTCACTGCTAGTATAGGGAGACTATACAATGGATAGAAACATTCCATTTTCTTTTAGTTTTTCCGTGAATTCCCTCACGAGTATATCTAAAATATATCATGCTATTTGCGGGGAGGGGGGGAGGGCATCACTGGGGATCGTGATCGTGGAGCTACACAGCTCTGCTCCTGAGAGCCGCCGCTGGATTTGAACCACCAAGACCGCATGCTGCAGTCCCACACTCAACCATTTACGCCACCGGGGCTCAGCCTCTATTTTTTAAAATGTATTAGTTATCACTCTTATTTAGATTATATGAAACATCAGACTTAGATTTATTCATTTTTATTTGGATTTTTTCTGTTTTTCTTCTAAAGACATTTTTATTTATTACTATAAAATATATATTCTGACTCATAGCAAACCTGTATAAAGCAGAACCAAGCACTTCCTGGTCTGTATTGTAATTTATGTTTTCTAGAAAGCCTTGAAATATTTTGGCACGGAGTGCTTTATATTCTTATTTAATGTTAAAAAGTCTTTCCAAACTTATTTTATTCCTTATGTTACTTATTTGTGTATTTCATATATGTGGGGAACTCTTTAAAGCATTTTATAATTGTTAATTTAAAATAATTAGTTTGGGGTTTTATGGAATTGTTTTGTATTTTATCAATTTCTATTTTTCTTGATTATTTACTTATAATCACCTTTTTGGTGCTGATGGTCAATATCTGCTTTACAGTAAAATGTTTATTCATTTTTAATATTTAAGAAAAGGGGGAAAAGTAAACTTAAGTGGACAAATACTTTGGTCACACAGAAGCCAGTTTCAAACACCTAAACAATGTTAGTCTGGGTAGACTAGAAAAACAAATTTATAGACACTCATATGTGAAAAGTAAGAGCTTTGTATACAAAAGCAGCTGAATGTTGAGCAAACATCCCAGCCCAGTTCAGATCAAGTCAGTAAATCCGATATTAATCCATATGTTTGAAATCAATCTATAAAGCCTTTTTCAGACTCATGCAGCAATGCAATGATGCTGAATGCAGGAAGATCACAGGTCCGCAGTGGGAAATCTTGAGGATCCAGCAGTGATGTAAGCATCTCAGCACTGCAGGGGTCTCCACATGGCTTCTCCATCTCAGGACACTAGCAAAGTTGCATGTGTCTTCTCAGCTGCAATGTTCCCCAAGGAATGAGCAGAGATAGTTGCTCCCTCCTCAAAGGAGGAAAACCAGGATTTCCCAGAATTCTCAGAGACCCTCATTGGCTATCACCCAATTGACAGACTAGACTGCACCCCTGCACATTAAGCCTCTCAAGTCGCAAATTGATACCAGATTATGTATTATACACACACACACACATACACACACACTATTGTTAGCTCCATTATCTCCAATCTCTACAGACTTACCCCCAAGGAAATCTTAATCATCTTACTGTCTTTATATTCGCCAATCCTGGATTTCATATACCAAAAAAGCAAAAAAAAAAAAAAAAAACCAAAAAAAAACAGAAAGCAAAGAGTGAGAAAGGCTACCAACAATAACAAAGTAGAGAAAACCCCCAATTGAAAAGAGAGTATGAAAAGTTGAACAATCTTAAACTGTGTCAAAAGGGAGATCAAGGGATAACTTACTAGATTTTTAACCGAGTAGCATATGCCCTGATCCACTTTGCAGTGCATTTTGTTTTCTATCAAGGCTATTCACAGCGCTGGTCTCTGTTCAGGGGAAATTTTCTGGAAGCTTCATCCACATGTATTCCCTCCCCCTACATTTTTTACCTGCTAGTACCTTTAAATATGTCAAAAAGGGGAGAAAATAAGATTTTACATTTTAATCTACTAAAATCCTCTCTACAACATTCTCGGTTCAATTACGAGGCTATTCCCATCCCTTGATTATAGTCAGAGAGGAATCATCAGAAGTTTAATCTATGTGTAGACCCTGTAAAGGGATTTTGGGAATGTCCTGACATCCATAACCTTCTGCAACCTGGAGTCCAAAATATAAATTCTGATAGCATTTCCTCATTTGTATTTGGATCATATTATTTACAATCCTTGGCTCACGTAGGCAGGATTCCTTCTTATATGTGGGCTTAGTTGACATCTGACTTAGATGGCGGCTGGTTTGAATACAAGCCTTTCTAAGTTCAGATAAGTGAGGATTCACTTAGAAGTCTACTTCTTTGAAGACAAGCCTTTAAGTCTCCAGGTACTATTATTTTAATCACAGGACACTATCTAGTTTCTTCATGATATTTTGCTATACAGATCTTCAGTAATTATTTCATGAGGATGAGCATCAAGCTGGATTATGTCATAAGAATTCATTTTTCTTTCATGAGGGCTAGAATTGTGTTCACCTAAAATCTATTCCTATGTGTCTCTGGTTCACCTTAGTGATATCATTGTTATTTTATGTTGGAGACTATTATCCATCATCCTTCAGGGGCACAATAAAATTCTCTTAGTAATTTCATTAAACTCGGCAGTGTTATAGAATTTTAAACACTGCTGAGAAAAGGAAATGATATAAGCATAGGTCACCTATGAACTACCTTGCATGAATTGTTGATTTATACTGATTTGACTCTTACATTATTTGACATTATTTACACAAACAATGGGGGTTGGTGACAGGACAAAACTTTTAATAATATTCTTTAACAATAGCAGAGCAACACCCACCAAATTAATGTATGTTCTAATAAAGGAAGGAGGGTATTAAGTAAAATGTCTCAGTGAAAGTACAGGTGTAGAACTCAATTCACTCCAAATTTGTGCTTTAACATGGAAAAGTTCGAGAACAAAAATATTTTCCCACAAGAGATATAATAATGTACTCATATCTGTATGTTAAGATGGACATTGGGCCTTGACTCAAGTGCTCTTTCAACACAAGAACACTTTGTTCTAACAATCTGGCATTCTGTGATGCTCACCGTCCTGACATGATCACTAAAGATAAAATGAGTGCATAAGAAAATGGGAAGAAAGCTGATGGTGCCTAACCATCAATAAATACAGTGTCTGGCGTCTTAAAGTCTTGAAAGTAAATGAGCAGCCATCTAGCTCAGAAGCAAAAGAACCCACATGGAAGAAGCACACCAGCCTGTATGATCACAAGGTGTTGAAGGGTTCGAGTATCAGGCATCAAAGAACTAAAAATTATATTATTATAAATGAGGGGGAGTACAGATTGGGCACCCAAAGCTCATCTGTAGGAGAGACCCTTAGAGAAGGTCTCAGAGAAGAGCTGAGCCAGTCAAGGTACAATGTAACAATAATAAAATAAGCAACTTTCCTCTTGTTCTTTAACGCATTCTCTCCCCTTGCCCCCACCCCCTGTCCCACTGTCATGATCCCAATTCTACCTTACAAATCTGGCTAGACCAAGGGGTGTACATCGGTACAAATAAGAACTGGGAACATGGGGGATTCAGGACAGATGATCCCTTCAGGACCAGTGGTGATACCAGGAGGGTAGAGGGAAGGTGGAATAGAAAGGGGGAGCTGATTACAAGGATCTACATATAACCTCTTCCATGAGGTGTGGACAGCAGGGAAGTGGGTGAAGGGAGACATCAGACCGTGTATGATATGACAAAATAATAATAATTTATAAATTATTAAGTGTTCATTATGGAGGAAGTTGTGGGGAGGGAAGGGAAAAGTGAGGAGCTAATACCAAGGGGTTAAATTGAAAGAAAAAAATTTTGAGAATGATGATGGCAACAAATATTCAAATGTGCTTTGCATAAAATAGATGTATATATTAATTGTGATAAGAATTGCATGAGCTCCCAATAAAATGATTTAAAATAAAAAGATATCGCATCTAGAATCTTAAAGGCTTGATGGTAAATAAGCGGTTATCCAGCTTAGAAGCAATAGAGCTCAAATGGTGGAAACATACCAGCCTGTGTGATCATGAGATGTCATTGGGGTCAGTATCAAAAATCTAAGATGCAGAATGAAACCATACACATGGTGAATTAGGGGACAGGGGCATGGAGTGGAGAACCAATGGCCATCTGTAGACAATTTGACATCCCCTCACAGAGGGGTCACAGGGAAGAGTACCATCAGAGTACAGTATAGCATCAGGGAACAGTATAGCACTTCCAGTCCTTTGGTGCTTCCTTCACCTTGTTATCATGAAAATCGGATTAGACCAGAACATGTACACTGATATAGTTAAGAGCCTGAAACACAGGGAATTCAGGATAGATACCTGCCCCCAAGGCCAATAATGACAGTAAAAATGCCAGGACGATTAGGGTAGGGTAGGGGGAGAAAGGGATAGTCAATCACAAGAATCAGCTAGAACCCCCTACCAGGAAAATGAGTAATAGAAAAGTGGGTGAAGGGTGACAGGATGATATAAGATATGAAAATAATAATCTATAATTTATCAACTGTTTGTGAGGATGGGTGAGTGGGAGGAGGGGGAAGAAATGGGAAGCTGATATCAGGGGCTCAAGTGGAAAGAGAATGCTTTGAAAATGATGATGGTAACATATGCAAACATTCTTGACACACTGGATTAATGTATGGATTGTGTTAAGAAATGTAAGAGACCCCAATAAAAGTAAATAAAAACAAAAGAGAAACCTGTGGCCCCCTAATTATACTTACAACTTTGTTTTTTTCCAGGACTTAAATCACTATGAAGGCTTTTGCCCAACTAGCTTTCCACTGTCTTGGATATATACACTTTTGAATTGTTTCTGACTTATCCAAATTAACTGACTTTTCAACTTCCTTAATGGTATAAGTTCTTTGATTAGCAGTTAATGCTTTCACAGCCTTAGCTATATGAGCCACTTTATCACATTTTCCTTTTTGAAAAATATTGAAAATGTCAACTTCGCCATGTTGTATTCAGCTGCCAAATCAGACAAGTGGCTACCTGACTCAAATTCCTCAATTTCTGCCTTTCTTTAACTCTATCATGATTCCAACAGATTTCCTCAGTTTTACAGCTGGTATCACTAAATTTCTTTGGAGCTTTGGTTGCTATATTTGACAATAAAACACCATGACAGATGTTTTAATGCACTAACTCCAGGTCTTGTTGTTGTCTGAGAGAAAGCAGCATCTACTGAAGTGTCACTCCCTTTGTGTCTGCAGGAAAATGCCAGGCTGTACAGGATTTTTGCTTTGACATTTGAGCACATTTTCAAACCCTGAGGAGATTATTTTTGGAACTTTGGTGTTTAAATGATGAAAAGTTTCAGCTTGGATCATTTGAGAGCCCAGCTATCACCATTCATTGTGCCCCCTCAAGGTAACAGAGCTAAACCAAAGTCCAATTTCTGCAAGTTCTTTGCCTCTGGGATGGAAGTCATTTGCTTCTTAGTTTCAGTCATAAGTTTGAAGTAGCTACATTGATTGAGTCCTTCTGATGTGACTCATGAAAGATGTTGTACTTCTTTAAAGTCTAAAGTCCCAGTAGTCTATAGCACACTGCCTGGGTCATCAAGGGCTGGATAGAAACTAGGTCAGAAGTATCCAATTAGGAACATAGTACCAGGTATATTTTCCCCTTGGGTTCTATGTAAGTATTTTTAAGCTTTGTTTTCCCCCACAAAGGGAGGTTGCTCTTTCTCATTTTACTACCAACAGAAGGTGTTTACCTTCTCTGAGACACATCCCCTACCACCATACCACTGTTCACCAACCATCACCCCCACTTCATTTTGCCTTGAATTTCCAGAGATATTTCTTTATCACTCTAGTCGGAATGGCTGTTGATTTGCAATGATCTTAGCACACTTTTCTATGGCAGTAACTGAATGATATTCTCTCTCTCTCTGCATATCTTGAAAAACTGATCCCAGTTGAGGGAAGTTTTCCTCTACAGAAGTGTTTTTTTTTTAGATATGAACATATAAAAGGAGGGTGATACATAATTCAAGGACACCAGGTAGCCTTTCTACCTCATTGCTTGGGAAACGAAACTAGAAGATTCCATGTCCTGGCAACAGAATCATATCTTCATTTTTGTACTTTTCCTTGTAGTAGAGGGCTCATACAATATATACCATTTGTGTTTGAATAATTTCATTTACATAATGGTTTCCAGGTGCCTCTATGTCATGGGTATCTTTCCCATTTAATGTTTTTTGGTCTTTGGTGAAAATCAGTGGTCTGTAGCTTGATGCTTTTATTTCTGGGCATTCTATGTTCCAATGTTCTAAGTATCTATCATTATATAAGTGTCAGGCTATTTTGAATATTTTAGCTGTGTAATAGGTTTTGAGGTCATATAGTAGAAGACCGTGTACTTTGTTTTCCTTTTTGAGTAATTCTTCAAATATTACAGGTCTCTTCTCTCTCCATATGAAGTTGGTTATTATTTTTTCCATTTCTTTAAATAATGACATCAGGATTTGAATCAGAATTCCATTTTATTTATAGATCACTTGATGTAGTAATGACTTTTTCACAGTTTTAAATATTCCTATCCATGAATGTGAGACATTCTACCAATTGTGTAGGTCCTTTTTGGTTTCTTGTAATAATGTTCTGCAGTTTTTTTTTAATGATTTCATTGGAGGCTTTTGCAGCTCTTATAACATTCCATACATCATTTGTATCAAGCACACTTGTACACATGTTGCCATCTTCATTTCCAAATATTTTCTACTTGAGCTCTCAGTATAAGTTCCTCTTTCCCCTCCTTATTTTAATAAAAATCATTTTATTGGGGCCTCATCAACTCCCATCATGATGAATATATATGTCAATTGTATGCAGACCACATTTGCACACTTGTTGCCATCATCACTCTCAAAAAATTCTCCATCCACTTAGGTCCCAGTACCAGCTCCCCAAATTTCCCCTCCCTCCCCACTGCCCCTCCCTCACAAATCCTTAATAATTTACAAATAGTTTTCATAGCATACACCATCCAATATATTTCTTCACTCACTTCCCGGTTGTCTCTATGCCAGAGAGGAAGTTATATGTAGATCCCTGAACTGGTTCCACCCTTCTATCTCACTATTGCTCCATGGTCCCGGTATCTCCACTCCCACCACTGGTCCTGAAGGGATCATCTGTCCTGAATTCCTCATGTTTCCAGCTCCCGTGTACATCCCCTAGTCTACCTGGATTTGTTAGGTAGACTTGCGGTCATGGCAGTGGGTGGGAGGAAGCATGTGAGTGTTAGAGGAAAATTGCATATTTAATTGATACTTCATTGTACCTTGACCGGCTCACTTCCTCCCTGCAACCCCTCTGTAAGGGGATGTCTCTTCACCTATTGATGGGCTTTGGGTCCCCAATCTGTACTCCCCCTCATTTATAATGATATCATTTTTAGTTCTTTGATGCCTGATAGGAGATCCCTTGGACACCTCGTGGTCACACAGGCTGGCGTGCTTCTTCCATGTGGGCTTTGTGGCTTCTTTTTTGTTTTAATTTAAAAAATCATTTTATTCGGGGCTAGGTCATCGTTTTTCACAATATATAAATAAACATACTGTGCCAAGCATCTTCACCTGACCACTGCTGTCATCATTCTCCAAACATCTGCATTTCCCCTTGAGCCGGCGATATCGGCTTTTCCATCCTTTCCCCTCTTCCCCTGTTCTCCTCTCCCCAGCAACCCTCAATACTCTATAAATTACCATTGTTCTATCACATCTTACACTGTTCAACCTCTCTCCCAACCCACTCCTTTGATGTCTATCCTTCAAATAGGAGCTTATGTGTATATCCTTGCAGTTGGTTCTATCTCTCCACCCCACCTTCTCTCCACCCATGCAGCAATTTCAATCTCACCACTGGCCAGAAGGGCCTCATCCACCTGGGTTTCCAAATAGCTCCAGCTCCCCTCTCCACCAGTGTACCTTCTCTGGTCCATCTGGATTTGTAAGGTAGAGTTGGGACCATGATGGTTTGGGGGGAGGAAGACTTCAATAACTAGAGGAAACTTGTATGCAGCATCACTGCCTGGCTGCCTCTTGACTAGTCTGTCTCCTCCCGTGACTCCCCTGTAAAGGGGTGACCAATTACCCACCAGTGGGCCTTAGGTCCCCACCCTGCTCTCTTCCTCATTCATAATGATATGATGCCTGTTCTTTGATGCTCAATATCTGCTTCCTTCGGCCCCTCTTGATCACACAGGCTGGTGTGCTTCTTCCATGTGGATTTTGCTGTTTCTGTGCTGAAGTGACTCATTTACCTTCAAGTCTTTGAGACTCCAGACATTCAATCATTTGGTAGCTGGGCACCATTGTTTCTTCTACTCTGCCTCTGTATCCATTTGTCTTCAGCGATCATATTGGGAGTCAATTGGTCCATTCAGTTTGATTTTTGTTCTTTGATGCCCGATACCTGATCATTTCAGCAACTCATTGTTGCACAGACAAGTAAACTTTTATGGTGGGTTTTGTTCCTCCTGAGCTAGATGGCTGCTTGTTTATGCTCAAGCTTTTAAGACCCCAAATGCTGTATCTTTTGATAGCTGGGCACCATCAGCTTTCTTCATCACTCTTGCTCATGTTCCCAGATGTCCTCAGTGGGTACCTTGGGGATGTGGCATACAGTGCTATGTTTTTTTTTTTTTTTCTGCAGTTTAATGTCTGTTGCCTAGACCTTTCACCACCTTGTGACTATGCTGGCTATTGTGCTTCTTCTGTGTGGGTGTGGTCTCCTCTCAGGGAAATGGTCTATTGTTTGTCTTCAGGCTTTTAAGACCCCAGATGATATATCCTTTGATAGCTGGGCATCATCAGCTTTCTTCACCACATTTGCACATGCACCATTTTACTTCAGTGATGGTGTTGGGCCAGTGAGCCTTGTGGAATAACAGATTCATAGAACAAAGTGTTCTTGCATTGAGGGAGCACCTGGGTGAGGGCCCAAGGTCCACTTGCTACCCTAGTATTTAACCTATAGATATGTTCTTAAGTTTATCCCATCCTTACAATAGATAATTATATTTATATATTGACATGCCTATGTCTAGACCTCTGTAGGTGCCATTTGCCTTCTAGCTCTTTCCTCTATTTCCTTCCATCTCCCTCCTGTGCCACCGTCATGCTCCACCTTCCTTGGCATTTCAGCGTTTCCTCACAGATTCATTGTCCTTGCTTAATCCCTACCAGGCCTCCCACACCCTCCTTTTCATCGATTCCTGACCACTTGTTTCTCCCCCTGTCCATAAGTCTGTTCCCCCTTCTCCTCCCCTCTCCCATGCCCCTCAGGAACCGTTGGACCTGTCATTCTTTACTTCTGCCTCTCTGACCAGGACTGCTCCCTTCTTGATTCATTTTTTTTTTTTGGCGGGGGAGGTTAGTCCTCAATGCTTCTGCACCATGTGACTCCAGAAGTGTTCTGTGTCTCTGTCTGCTTCAGTAGGGAGCCAGTGTGGCCCGTCCTGTTGTTGTTTGCCCAGTCCTTTCTGTGACCCATTAGGTCCCCAGAGGGGTGTAGTCCTCTGAGCATCATGTGTCGGTGTGGGGAATGGACCTGCTCTCTTTCTCTTCCTCCCTTCTTGTCTTTGTCCCTGTAGGTATGGCGTGCTGGGCCCTCCCCCAACCTGTCCTCTGTCACAGCCACTTCTAGGGATGGAGTCAATCTGACTCTGGTTGCGTCCGGCTCTGTAGCTCTCTCTTTTCTTGCATCCTTCCATACGTTCACACTGTCCTCATGGTTGGGTGCTTTGTGGTAGGAAACTACTCGCCCACTCCAGTTTCTGTGGAGACAAGACTGGTACTCTCCCCCTGGGTGGATAAGTGCCCTATTCCCCCTGTTATCCTTCCACCTTTGAACTCCTTTTATCTCCTTATCTCCACCCCCACCCCCACATCTTTTTCCCATTACCGTGTTGCACCCAGCAAGTACCTCCGTGGGTTTGGTCTTCCCTCCTCCCCTTGTCCTACATCTTGGACCGACTGTTATGGTATAAGAGTCTTCTCTTTTATACTCACTATACTGTTTCTACTTACCTCAGTGGTCTCATGCAGTACTTCTTCTTTTGTGATTGACTGACTTCGCTTAGCATAATTTCCTCCAGTTCTACCAACAAAGAGATGTGTTTCATGTGCTCATCAGAGCTTTGGAGTGAGGCGTAGTCCTCCATTGTGTGTATGTGCCAGAGTTTGCTGATCCATTCATCTACTGATGGGAATTTAGATTGCTCCTAACTCTTTGTGATTGTGAATTGTGCTGCAATAAACATTGGCGTGCATACCACTGGTTGTGGTTTATTTCTTGCCTCTTCTGGATATCTACCCAGTAGTGGGATAGCGGGATCATATGGTAGCTCAACTTCCATTTTCACTAAGTATCGCCAGACTGCTTTCCAAAGCAGCTGTACATATCTACATGATCACCAGCAATGTAAAAGTGTTCCTGTTTCATCCCATCCCCTCCAACATTTGTTGCACTTTAATTTCTGATCTGGGCTAGCCTCAAAGGTGTTAGATGGTATCTCATGGTTGTTTTGATCTGCATTTCTCTGATGGCAATGAGCGGGAACATTTTTTCATATGTTTATTGGCCATGTGGATCTCTTCCCTAGTGAAACTTCTTTTCAGTTCTTTTTCCCATTTCTTCAAAGCGTTATCTGTTTTCATCTTCTTGCAGGAAACGAAGGTATTGTAGATTTTTGTAATAGGCCCTCTTTCTGTTGTACCATTGCTAAAAATTCCTCCCAGTCTATGGGTTGCCTGGCTACCCTCTTGGTAAAGTCCTTTGATGCACACAGGTGCTTTATTCTTAGTAAATCCCATTTGTCAATTTCAGGTTCCCCTGCATGTGTACCCTGTCCTATTGCAGTGAGCCTTTGTATTCTCTGGGCCAAGGTTCTTAGATTTTTCCCGATTCTCTCACTAATGATCCTGATGGTTTGTGGTTTTACTTCCAGGTCCATGATCCAACTTGAGTTTGTTCTTGTGTATGGGGTGAGGTAGAGATCACGTTTCATTTTTCTACATGTGGACTTCCATTGTCTCCAGCACCATTTGTTAAATAGGGCATCACCCTCCCACTTGATGATTTTGGGGCCCTTGTCGAAAATCAGTTGTCTATATGCTATGGTTTTATTTCAGGTTTTCTTTTTTTTCCCATTGATCTGTGAATCTGTCATTATGCCAGTACCATGCTGTTTTCACCACTGTGGCTTTGTAGTAAGTGTGAAAGTCAGGTAAACCGAGCCCTCCGACTGTGTTCTTCTCCTTGAGGAGATCCCTGCTAATTCTGGGCTTCTTCCCTCTCCATATGAAGTTGGTGGTCAGTTTTTTCAGTTCTCTGAAGAAGATTGTTGGTATTTGGATTGAGATAGCATTAAACTTATAAAGTGTCTTGGGTGGGATAGACATCTTTATTGTATTAAGTCTCCCAATACATGAGCATGGGATAGTCTTCCATTTTTGGAGGTAACTTTTTGTTTCCTGGAGTAGGGTTTTGTAGTTTTCGTTGTATAGGTCTTTTGTTTTTTTGGTTAGATATGTCCCTAGATACTTTAATTTATTCTTGAGTATTGTGAATGGTACTGCCTTCCTGAAATCCTCTTCCATGGTCGTGTTGGATGTATACAGCAGATCAATCAACTTCTGTTTGTTAACCTTGAATCCTGCCACTCTTCCATATTCCTCTATCACTGTTAGTATTCCGGTTGTGGAGATCTTGGGATTTGCGATGTACAGAATCATGTCATCAGCAAATAGTGATAATTTGACTTCCTCATCTCCCATTTGGATATCTTGGATGTCTTTCCATTGTCTTATTTTATTTGCTAGGACCTCAATACAATATTGAATAGTAATGGGGATAAGGGGCATCCTTGTCTGATGCCCTTCTTCAGTGGGATTGATTTAGTCTTTTCTCCATTCTCCATTATGTTAGCTGTCAGCTTCTCTTAGATAGTTTGTATTAACTTGAGGAACTGTCCTTCTATTCCTATCTGTCTGAGCATCATAATTAGGAAAAGGTGCTGGATATTGTCAAATGCTTTCTCTGCATCTATAGATATTTTCATAAGGTTCTTATATTTCATCTTATCAATGTGATGTATAATCTTGATGGATTTAGGGATGTTAAACAATCCCTGCATCCCTGGGATGAATCCTACCTGATCCTTGTGGATTATGCTTTTTATATATTTTTGTATTCTATTGGTCAATATCTTGTTGAAGATTTTCGCATCTATGTTCATTAGATATCAGTCTATAGTTCTCTACTCCTGTGGGATGCCTTCCCTGTTTGGGTATTAAAGTTATACTGGGTTCATAAAATGAGTTGGGGAGTTTTCCATCCTTTTCTATAGTCTGGAAAATTTTGTGGAGGATTGGTGTCAGCTCCTCCCTGAAAGCCTTATAGAATTTCCCAGTGAAGCCATCTGGTCCAGCAGCTTTTTTTGTTGGTATATTCTTGATAACCATATCTACCTCTTCTCTTGTTTAGTTCCTTGACCTCTATCTGGGGAAGTCTAGGGAGGGATTATTTTTCCAGTATTTGTCCATGTTTTCCACATTGTTGAAATTGTTGGAGTACAGATTTTCATAGTACTTTGTGATAATCCTTTTAATTTGAATAGGGTCTGTTGTGATTTCCGCGATTTCATTCCTCATCCTGTCTATAGTTGCTTGTTCTTTCCTTACTTTGGTTAGGTTTGCCAGTGTCCTGTCAATTTTATTGATCCTATCAAAGAACCAAGCTTTTTGCTGAATTCATCTTTTGCATGTTTTTTAGATTTTTTTTGCATGTTTCCCAGCGGTTCAACTCTGCCCTGATTTTTATTATTTATTTTCTTTTACTGTTGGAGGGATTATTGTGTTGACTCTGTTCTAGTTGTTGGAGATTTTGTGGGAGCATATTTGCCATAAGACTCTCTTCCTTTTTCATATATGCTCCTATTGAAATCAGGCTAACTCAGATAACTGCCTTTGCCGTATCCCAAAGGTTTTGATATGAGGCATTCCCAGTCTCATTAATTTCTAGAAATGTTTTGATCTCCCTTATAATCTGGATCAGTACCCATTCATGCCACAGAAGCTCATTATTCATCCTCCAACTGTTTGCCCTTGTTTTACTATTGGTCCGTTTGGTAATCTCCAGTTTTGTGGCATGGTGGTCAGAGAATGACATCTGTATGATCTCTATGTGTTTTAATTTACTTATGCCTGACTTGTGTTCCAGCATGTGGTTAAGTTTTGAAAATGTGCCATGTCAACTTGAGAAGAATGTATATATTTTTTGCATTTGGATGGAAAGCTCTGAATATGTCTATAAAATCTAGTTGTCTTATTGTGGTGTTTAGTTCTATAGCCTCTTTGCTGAGCTTCTTTTCCAAAGATCTGTCTTTCTCTGAAAGTGGTGTGTTAAAAGTCTCCTACTATCATTGTTGAGTCTGTAACATCTTTTTTCATGTTCTAAATAGTCTGTTTGACAAATTTTTTTCGGTTCTCTCATTTGTCGCATATATATTTATTATGCTTACTGGTTCCTGGTGAAGTGATCCCTTGAGCATTATAAAGTGCCCCTCCTTGTCTCTTTTTATGGCTTGAACCTTGAAGTCAGCTTTATCTGAGATTAGGATCATGACCCCTCCTTTTTTGAGTCACCATTAGCCTGATATATCCTCCTCCAGCCTTTTATTCTCAGTTTATTCTTGTCTGCAAGCTTAGGATGTGTTTCCTGCAGGCAAAAGGTTTTTTTGCATTATGTTTTCCAAGTCAGTCATCCAACCTTTTTTGTTAATGATGGTGTTAAGGCCATTGATTTTAGAGTTATTATCCCAATCTGTGGGTTCATTGCTGGCCTCTTGTGTCTTTTGTAGTGTGTGTTTTCTTATCCCCCTTTTTAAAACTCTGTTGTGTTTTCATGGGGGGCTTCTTTATTGCTATGTTTTCTTCCTGTGGCCGTATATTCTTGGTGATGAGGATTAGTCCATTGGATCCTGGGTGAGGCTGGAGTATATGATGTTCTCCTGTTTGTGCTTGGTGGGTGTTGGTCTGTCTGCAGTTTTCCTTTGTGCAGGTCTTTTGTTTCTTTGGTGAGGTTTGTTTTTAGATACCATTGTTCATGGTATCATTTACTTAATGTCTGTTTTTCAGCACTGTCACAGGTAGCATACAGGAATCCAGTTGATTTCTGCTTGCTAATCTCATATTCTGCTACCTTACCAAATCCCGTGATTGCTTTCCAATGTTCATTTTCTGGAGTCCTTGGGATTCGCTGTATAAAATCATATTGTCCACATAGAGAAGAGCTTCACTTTTTCTTTGCTGATTTATTTTTGTTGTCTTATATTTCTGGCTAGGGCTTCCAGCACAGTGGTGAGGATGTGTGGTGATGAGACAATCCTGTTTAGTTTGTTTCTAGGAGAAATATTTTCAGTTTTTCCCCATTGATTGTGATGTTAACTCTTACAATTACAATTGGGTATATGACCTTTATTATATTGAAGATTTCCCTTCTACTATTAATTTAATGAATGTTTTTATTAGAAATGGATATTGCACATTGTCAAAGACTTTTCCTTTTATGATCACATGGTTCCTGTTCTTATCTTGTTTACACTGTGAATTACACTAATTGCTTTTCAAATGTTGAGCCACTCTGATATCCTTCCCTGGTTTGAATGCCGCTTGGTTATGGTGAATTGCTTTTTGTTATATTTTTGGAATCTATTGTTCAGAATACTGTTGACTATTTTTTTTCACTTATTTAACAAGGGATATTTGTCTCTAGTTTTCAGAAT
This sequence comes from Nesogale talazaci, assembly GCA_004026705.1. Classification (NCBI taxonomy): domain Eukaryota; kingdom Metazoa; phylum Chordata; class Mammalia; order Afrosoricida; family Tenrecidae; genus Nesogale; species Nesogale talazaci. Next base: position 16,390 of record PVJH01013021.1, on the reverse strand, counting down.
CTGTAGAGTCATTGCCTTGTTTGGTCAGAGTAATGCTAGCTTCATCAAATGATTTTTGGTTGTTTGTGTTTCTTTTTCTTGACTTTTTGGGCATTTACTGTGACTAACTGATCATTCCTCAGTATTATGGTATAGTTATTAGTGTTGTGTGAGTGGCTGGTTGTGTAAAGGCATTTGGCTCAGTTTAGTGATGTGGGAAAGGTTTAATAGAAGCTTGAAAAGACACAGTGATGAAATGGAAAAGAGAGGAGAGAGAAGAGTAAGTAGGAAAGGTTGGGGGGGGGGAGTGAGAATAAAATAAAAATGACCATTGTAATGATAAGTGGTATCTGAAGAAGCCAACAAATTTGGAAAATAATGATAAATTTATTTTTAAAGGGGTATTTTGTATTAAATGGTGCTATTCTTCCAAAATTACAAACAACTAAGACTCATTGACATAAAAGAATAACTAGAAAGGTCTTGTACTTATAAGCTTCCAAAACAGAATTCTAATACTGCACTGGTTTATTCCCCCAAGTAGTGAATAAATTATACCCACCCAACAATATCTTTCAGGAAATACAAGAGGGAACATTTTGAACTAACTTTGTATATCCATGTTAACCTAATTTCAAAATTGGGCTAATGGTTCCATAAAATGAAATATAGACTGGTATTTCACATGGATGTAGAAACAAAGAGAGCAAATGCTCAGAATACTTTAAAGTGAAAGCATTGAAGGAAAATTTGACAACTATAGTTTAAATATATAAGAATTGCATTAGCAAACATTGAGCTATGTTTGAGGTATACAAAAAAGATGGAAGAAATACAAAAATCACTGTACCTAAAAGTATTAGCCAGCACTGAACCATCTCAATAAGTGTCATTTCTGGGCTGAACCCCGGTGGCGTAGTGGTTGAGCGCGGGACTGCAACCCACTGGGATGGAGGTTCAATTCCAGCTCCACGGAGCAAAGGCTGGGCCTCCTACTCCCACCACCTGAGGGCAGTGATGCCCCCCCCCTCACAAAAAAGAAGTGTCATTTGGTTAAAAATTGATGTTAATGTAGGAAAAACATCACACTTCACTGACGGTATTAGCGGGGGAGGGGGAGGGACTCCAGAAATTGATAGGCTATCAATTGAAATATCTCAACAAACGGGTGCAGCACTATCAACATTCACTCATTTGGCCAAGAAATTTAGAAGGGAGCTAGCAGGCAGGTAAGAATTCATGTTTATGCCTATTTCAATTGAAGGCGACCCAACCTAATGTGAAAATTATCATTGATATGACATGCAAGTAAATATTTTTGAAGACAATTTAAAAATAGAATCAGGAATGTATCAGCAAGGAACTGCCAGAAATTTAAACCTGGGTCAGAAAAAGACATGGAACATGGATTATCTCTGCAGATATTAGAGACTACCAGGAACATTTTTTATTTATATTTCATTGTGATACAAAATATAGATAGCTTTTCAGAGAATTTGAATTCTAAACACCTCATCATTCTTGTGCAGAAACTGTACAAAGACAAAGAGGCAGTCAGTCAAACAAAAAGAGGAAATAAAAATTTTAAATCAGGAAAACTGTGCATCAGGGTTATATCCTTTCCTCATATTTATTCAATCTGTATGTTTGGCAAACAATCTGATTAGCTGGAATATATGAAGAAGAATATGCATCAGGACTGATGGAATGCTTATTAATGGTCTGTGAGATGCATATCAAACAATCTTGCTACCTGAAATGGAAAGGGCATGAAGTGCTGCCTAATGAAAATCAGACTACAGTACATCTAACTTGTGATCGTTATATTTTATGTCAACCTGGGGTATCTGTTGGAAGGTACGGTGAAGTCCAACCTCTCAATCAGGACATAGGCTAATGCCATCTCCTTTGGAATGTGGCCCATTTATGAGACACCACATTTGTTACCATCATCATTCTGAAAACATTTGCTGCCTACTTTAGCCCTTGGTATCAGCTCCACATTTTCTGCCTTCCCTCTGCACTCCACTGCTAATCAAGCTTTTTATTTAGAGTTTCTGTAAAGATTATGTAACACTGTGTGACAAAAATATGCATGATTTGTGGCAGAAGGGGGACTGATTTTGCCACCATGACAATGCATGTGCTTATGGAACCATCTCAGTGCTCCAAGAGTTGGCAAATATCAGCCTGCCTCTCTTACCCTATGCCCCTGACTCACTTGACCTCACTCCATTTGACCTCTTTTTGTTTCAGCAAATGAAGAGAGACATTAAAGAGCAGTGATTTGATGAGGTAGAAGGGGTGAAGAGAAAAAAAGGGAGTTGCTGTCAGCACCCAAACGGATGAGTTTGAAAACTGCTTCCAAGAATGGATTTGACAGATTTGCAGATTTGACAAATGGATTAAGTAGAGAGTATTTTGAAGGTGATAAGGTTGTTTTTTTTTAAAATACATAACTTTGAGGAAAAATTCTGGATTTTTAGGGGATAGCCCATCATATTTGATATATTAGAAACAGGTGACTTCTCCTTTGTGAATATACTACGTTCATCTTTGAAAAAACATTTTTTGATTTTGCTGGCATTGTTCTTTGATGAAGAGCTAAGTTCTCTTTTAGAAATTGCATAATTCGCCCACGTCTTCTGGGAATTTGTCGTGGGGCATAGCACAAAGCTGAAACAAATTACAGTGTATCAGCTTCTGGTCGTTTGGTACTTTTTCCCGGTAGATTTTGTTTGTTTGCTGAAGGAACAAATGCAACAAAAGTGAATAAATAAGTACTAGATCATCGAAAATATAATGAGTCTTATGAACCAAATAAATTGTTATTACAAGCATGGTTCCTCCTATTGTTTTAATCTATTGATGGAATGATTGTTACTACAGGTGTTTAGACTATATCGCTGCACAGAAAAATATTGAAAAAGAGTAAGGGATATAGATTTGTGATTTCCACAATATGGTGGCTGTCCAAATTATAGAGACCCTAGTATTAGTGTCATGTTACAAACTTGTTTGCTGACCTCAACAAAAAATTAGGTTTAGGGGCTGAGGCCCGATGGCGCAGTGGTTGAGTGCGGGGCTGTGGCCCACTGGCTTGATGGTTCAAATCCAGCAGCAGCAAGGGTGGGTAGCTCCCACGACCACCAGAGGGCAGTGATGCCCCACCCCTCCAAAAAAATTAGGTTTCGTTTCTGCTCAATCTTGAAAATCAGCTGAATCCCACCATTGGCTCCAGGTGTTGCTATAATTTTAGTTTAGAGACATCAGCAAACTAATACAATGCTGGCTGCACTCAATGATTTGTGCCAAGAAATTTGGAAGACAGCTATTTTGCCAGTAGAGAGGAATGGATCCATATTTATTCTGATTCCACCCCCAAATGGCTCAATAGAATATAAATTTTTGAAGACTATCCTTAATATTCAACACAAGAAAAAAATTTCTGAATATAACTCAAAAGAATAACTTCTGTCTTGCTTGGAAGTTAGCTTAGATGTCTCTGTGAGACAGAAACTACTTAAGATTAACAGTGGCAGACCACTCCTCAGGCTCAGCAGTAGTGAAGGGGTCAATGAATGCAGCTCAAGGAATCTATTTAGGTTGTAAATCAAGGTTGGTTGTTGGGAAGTGAGGAAAAAGTTAAGCAACTTCAGGTGTATGTTGAAGTTAAAATGGTGACGATTTGAGATGGGCCTGAAACACTGCTACTGATAAACTGCGTAGGATTACAGTAGACCAATACAAAGTTTTGTAAACCAAGGAAATAATTTTAATTTGTGTTAGAGTTAATTTGTGACCAAAGTGGTTTCAGAAATGTTTAAAAGTGAATATGGGTTAATGCTCAGAGTAAATGAAGGAATAGATATTACCATTCCACAATTTGCTACTGTAGTAAGATGAAATGGAGAAGCTATTTCAAAAATACAAAATGATGTTGGTTCTTGAATTTAATTTAAAAAGATTTGGGGACAAAAACTGATAGAATAGTGCAAATAACAAGACCTTCAGACAGATGTCAACATGCTGCAGAAATTATTACAGACCTTCTTTGAAGTATTTAGGCTCCAATGATGCCCCAAAAGAAAACAAAAAACAAAAACAAAATAGTCAGGCTCATAATCCATATGGTCTTAGACCTGATGGTCAAGGGAGAGGGTAAGGTCAAGCAAGGCAACTGAAACTGGGCCATCTGGTGGACTACAGGCATTTAATTTCATTATACCAACTGAGAAAAATGGATTCATAATTTAAAAAATGAGGTGAAACTATAGAAATCATAAATTGATAATCTGTTGCAAGAATAAAACTTCATAGAAATCCTCAACCAAATGTAAGACTTAATATGAAGTTACTTATGATTCTTAGCACTTCACAGTACATGGAGTATGCTCAGCAACACACAGCAGAAAAGATTGACTACCCAGAAAATCCATTAGGACCAACTATACCCTATGGGCTTCATGGTGTCCAGTCTCCACAGGTCTTCTGAACCTGCAACTCCAAGGGGGACATATACCTTCACCTTATAATTTGAGTCCAGGTGGTCCTTTTCTTCATGACCCTCCAGCTCCTTATGCTTACCAGGTGTGAAGAAGCAAGTGTCTACACTGGTGTCATCCTGATCCAGGTAAGGCAGAAGCAGAACAAAATTCAGAAGGCTGGGCTGCATATTAGGCTCACTGCTGTCAGCAGAAAGCATGGCCACCATCTGTAGCCTATAGCTCCTACAGGTACAAAAATCATAATCCAAATGGATGCATGAGGGATTGGCTAGGTCCAACTCTAGCAGTAGTTAATTATACCACAATTCCAGAAGAACACAACACAAAAATGGTCAGCAAGGGAAGGCAGATTATTCAGTCTTGGAAAGAAGGTCAAGCAGTTCCTGCCCCTACTGGAGCTCCACCAGGTGATCAGCCGGATTGTGTTGCCACATAAGAATACTTATGAATTCTTCTGAGCACTATTGATAACAAGTCTCCTCCTATGCCTAAACACATCCACATGAAATGCCACAATATCCTCCAGTACCTCAGCGACAATACTAAGAAGGAAACAATACAGTATTTGCTTCATTGTGAAATATATGGATGCTGGTGACTGGATAAAGACATTAATTTTGATTTTGGTTGGGAAGTGGCATTTTTTATGTACAAAATATCTATAGCTATTGATAAGGTGGTTGCTGTCATTAGGTGCCATTGGCTGAGTTCTGACTCATCGCAATCCCACGCAGAACAGAAAGAAACAGGGCTGGCTCCTGTGCCAGTCTCACAATCATTCTTACCTTTGAGCCTATTTTTGTCGCCGCCATTCCAATCAATTTTGTAGTAGACCTTCCCCTTTTTTGCTGTCCCTTTACTTTACCTAGCAATGTGTCATTGCTGAGGGACTAGTCTCTTTGGATAAGATGACCAAAATATGTGCGATGAAGTCTTGCCATTTTGGCTTTGAAGGCGCATTCTGGCTGTCCTGCTTCCAAGACTTGTTTTTTTTCTCTTTGAAGTCCATGGTGCTTTCAATATTCCTTATCTCCAACATCATTCAAATGCATCACTTTTTTTTCAACCTTATGTATCCATTTTTCAGATGCACATAAAGTGATTGAAAATAACGTGATTCAGATGAAGTGCATCTTAGACCTTAAGGTAACGGTCTTGCTTTTTAACACTTTAAAGACATCTCACATAACAGATTTAGCCATGAGATTCATCATTTGATTTCTTGACTGCACTTCCTTAAGCATCCATTGTGAATCCAAACACGATAAAAATCCTTGACAACATCAGCCTTTTTTGCATTTACTTTCTTTGTGAACAATTGATCGTTTTGAGGATTTTCTTCTTCTTACAATGAGTAAACATCCACACTGAATTCTGCAGTTCTTGATCTTCATCAGCGAATGCTACGTCTTCTGCTCTTTCAACAAAAAAAGTTGTGAGATCTTCATGAACATTATTCTTCATTTAATCCATCAAAAGAGTAAAAGAGAGAACCAATGAACTGGGTAAAATATTTGCAATGAAACTTTGGACAAAATATTAATCTCTAAAACTCCACATTTCCACAAGAAAATGACACTATACTGGGCACAGAACATGAACAGAGAGTTCACTAAACAGAACATATAGACAGCCAAATTATGAACAAATACTAATCATTCAAGAAATTCAAATCAAAGCAATGATAAAATATTGCTTCAGGGGCTGAGCCCCAGTGGCGTGGTGGTTGTGTGTGGGACTGCGGCCCACTGGGATGGAGGTTCAATTCCGGCAGTGGGGCTGGGCCTCCTGCTCCCACCACCGGAGGGCAGTGATGCCCCCCCCCCAAAAAAAAGAAATATTGCTTTAGGATAGCATTGGTAGCAAAATTCAAAAGGATTCTGTAGAGGTTGTAAAGTTTGGAACGCTCAAGTACTACTGGTGGAACTATAAAACTCTATAACCACTGGCATCAAACGTTGTAGCCTTTCTTTAAACAACTGGGAATAGAATATCATATGACCTAACAAATCTTCTACTTGGTATATAATGCCAACAGAATCAGGAACATATATGTGCACACCCTTGTTCATTGCCATGCTGGTCACAATGGCACAAAGCACACATATGCTAAATACCATCATAAATACTCATCCACAGAATTCATGAATAAACTTTGGAACATAGGCAAATTACTCATGGCTAAAGTATAATGATGAAACTGAAACACCTCATGACATAATGGATTTGAAAAACATTATAATGAGTAAAGTTAGTCAATTACAAATTGATACATATTGTAATAGCACCACTATTATAAAAGCAAAAATCAAGATAAGCATTATCATATCAACAGACAGACTTTGATGGTTAGTAAAGCCTGGGAAGAAGTAATAGCAGGCTGGAGGGTCGGTATCGTGGTTATAGATTAAATGTTATCATGGATTAAATGACTTCCTGGTGGTATTGTGGTAAGTACATGTTCGCTGACCCAAAAGTCAGTGGCTTGAACTTACTAGCTGCTTCCTGAAAGAAAGTTGTGGCAATTTGGAAAGCTTATAGGGAAGTTCCCGTCGGTCCTATAAGTGTTGCTAAAAGGTTGAGCACACTTTATGGCCCCCTCACCCCAACAAAGTGGTCGCTATTACTAGGAGCTACCAAGTGAGTTCTGGCTCGTAGCGAGCATGTAGACAACAGAAGGAAACATGGCCTGGTCTTGCACCAATCTCAGAATTGACCTTGCGTTTGAGCCTGGTGTTGTAGTCACTGTGTCAATCAATCTTCCTCAGGACCTTCCTCTGTCATCAATGCCCCTCTACTTTACCAAACATGATGTCCTTTCCCAAACCCTGGTTTCTTCTGACAGCACTTCAAAAGTATGTGAGACAAAATCTCACCATCTTTGTTTCTGAGGGAGATTATAGTTATTCTTCTTCTTCTAAGACACATTTTTTTTGTTCTCTTGGATGTCCATAGTACTTTCAATAGCCTTTTCCAGCAGCATAAGTCATACTTTGAATCTTCTTTGATCTTTCTTAAACACTGTCCGTCTCTTACATGCATGCATAGGAGACCATTGAAAATAGCATGGCTCAACTCAGGTGCACCTTAGTCAACAAGATCATTATATCCTCATTTCTCAGCACTTTAAAGAGATCTTGTGCAGAAGATTTTTCTCAATGAAATGTGTCCCTTGCTTTCTTGACCGTTGTTTGCATGAGCATTGTTTGTGGATCTGAGTTAGATGAAATCCTTGACAACTTCCTCTTTTGTCCATTTATCATGAGTGACTTATTTGTCCAAGAATTTTGGATCTTCTTTACATTGTAATTGATATAGTTATGTATAAGGAAAACTATAGTCTTTAATTTCCATCAGCAAGTGTTTAAAGTCCTCCTTACTTTCAGCAAGCAAGATTATATCATCTGCATTTGAAAGTTTCTAAAATCCTTCTTCTAATCATGATACAACATTCTTTCCATAAAATCAGCTTTTCTGATCGCTTTCTCAACAAGCATGTTGAGATAGTATAGTGAAGGGATAGAACCCAAAAGTGCATCTTTAATGTTTTAAGTTCCGGTTATGTTTGCAAAACTGCCTCTTGATCTATGTATAAGTTCCATATGAGCACAATGAAGTGTTCTGGAACCCCCATTTTTCTCAAAGTTATCCATAGTTTCTTATGATCCACATAGTTGTATGTTTTCACATAGTCAATAAAACACAAATGGAAATATTTTTGGTATTCACTGCTTTTGGCTAAACTTCATCTGACATCAGTAATGGTGTCCCTTACTCCAATATCACCTTCTAAGTATTCTTAACTTCCAGAACCTCCCTGTCAATATACTGCTGCAATCCTTGTTGAATTATCTTCAGAAAAATTTTGCTTCATAAGCTACAGTGTAGACAGGGGCTAACTTGGGTGAAGGGAAAGATAGCATCATACAAGAGGGAGAAGAACAAAAAAGAAGAGGTAGCTCAAGCTACTGGAAGGCTTGATAAGTTTATGGTTGAACACAAAAATGATGACCTGAAATGCAAACTCCTACTTCATTCACAACAAAACAAAAAAATGCAATAGAAACAGTCAGAAAGTCAAATGATGTATCTCAGCGAGAACATTTTCTGCAAGAAATTTCTCTTATATGGTGAAAAGCAAAAATGTCATTTAGAGAATTAAGGTGCACCTATAAAAAGCCATGCCATTGACCTTTGGCACATATACATGCAAAATCTGGAATATGAAAAGGAAAACCACAGGAAAATTGTTACTTTCAATTGAGGTATTAGTAAATAATAATGCATATATCTCGTGGTCTCCCAGACTAATGGACAAATTTGGCTTGGAAAAAGTACCACAACACTATTCCTTAGAAGCAAAGATGCTAAGATGTTTGAGTGCATTTTAGTTTATTATCAGAAAGAACAATTCACTGAAAAAGGGTATTATGCTTGGTAAATAAGAGGATCAGTAAAGATGGCTTGACACAATAACTTCAACAATGGGCTCAGGTATAGCAATGATTGTGAAGATGATGCAGGATGCAGGTATTAGTTTGTTCCTTTGTCCATAGGGACACAAAAGCACCTAGCAACAATAAAATGAAAAGACAAAGTAGACGGGGAGAAGTTATTTTCAAAGTACATATTTGACAAGATCTATTTCTAAAATATGTAAAGAGCTCTCAAACCTCACAGGCAGAAAATAAATATCAAGTTTCAAAAATGGGCAAATAACTTAAAAAGAAACTTTACCTTAGAGAAGAAACAAAAGGTGAAGAATGGGTCATGTGCAAATTCTTGCCTATTATCCCACAAGTGTACTCTACAGATCCAACAATAAATATTATGACTCTATTATAAGCAAGGATGACCTTCTGACTCTTTTTGTATTGTGGTGGCTTTCATGCACTTATCAAGCTGAAGGCTGTGCTACTGATATGTCAAGTTGCAGCATCAGCAGCAACCACTAAACAGATTTCAATGACGTTTCTAGACTAAGAATAAGAAAAAAAAATTCTGGCTATTTATTCCAAAAATTAACTTGTACAAACACTATGGGTGTCAAGAAAATATTGCCTGACATAATGCTGCAAGAGGAACCTTCTAGGCAGGGAGACACTCAGAGCTATGTCACTGAGCTCAGATACACCAATGATCATGAAGATAGCATAGCAATTGGAAGCATGCGATACTCTTGCACATGAGGTCCCCATGATTGGGAACAACATCAATAACAGTTAAAAACAACATGAACAAGACTTAATGCCCATCTCACAGGATTGTCCAATAAAAATACACTATTTAGACATTTGACAAGGGAATTATTGATTCATCCTAAAAAAATTCCCCACAAATAAAGAATTTGCATGGTGATAAGAGAGCTACTATATCCTTCCTGATTTGCAAGTTACAAGAGTCCTTGAAATGCATTGGTAAAAGCTGTTATATTGGATGTATAGCTGGAAGAAAACAGAGCTGTTGGTTAATGCTACACCCTCTACTGAGACATGGTCATTTTACAAATGAAATAATTTCAACTATTTTACGGTAACTACTGCTCAATAATAAGCTAAGCAGCCAATATTATGAGCATTATAAAATGAGAATGTTGCTATTACTAGAGGTTAAATAACTTTTCTCTAAACCACACCACGATGAGGAAATGTTGGTGGGGGAACCATGTACAGCTATTATGAAAACTTATCTGGTGAATTTTGTAACATTGCATTATGCTTCAAATTGAACTTGACCACATTCGCTAAAATCTGTTTTTGTGACCCTCATATTTTAGTTAGTCCTAGTAAAGGTAAAATTTCAAAGAAGAAAAAAATAAATTAATATAACTCTTTTCTCACTACTCTTTGACAACAAATTGATACCAACTCACAGTGGCTATGTATGACTGGGTGGAGATATCCAGGTAGGTTTCTGAGGCTATGCCTTTTTACTGGTATAGAACGCCTTCCTCCAGATGAGCCGTTGGTGCTTTCTAACCTGTGGTTAGCTGCCCAGTGCACAACCACCACGCAACCAGGGATCTTTTTTTCTTTATTTATTTTTATCAGAAACTTTATGTATCTCATTTCTCATAGGATAATCTCATAATAACATCTTTTTTAAATAATTTGCCATAACATCAAGATCAGGAAAATTTTGACAGTGATAACAATGACAGTTGAATAATTTTCTTCAGTGGGCATGAAATGAATCCTATATACTACTCTCCAATACCTATTCTCAACTGTTCCACAGTTCACTTTATCTAGTTAAGAAAAATCCTACAGACTCACTATTAAGCAGAATGGACTTGATGCTGGAAATACACATTTTTATATTTATTTTTTAGACATATCCTTTGTGGAGGAGTGGGGAAAGTGGGTGTGGGGGAAACACATGAGAGTTGGAAGAGAAAATGATGGAATGTGTCGAACTCGTCTTTACTCAGCAATTCCTATTTCCCTGATGAATGCAGAATGCACAGCAAAAGCCATGGTTTTATAATCCAAATATGAAGGAACATTGAAATTGTGAGACTATGGAGGATAGGAGGCTATGGATAACAGCAGAAACCCAAACTACACTCACAGGATCTACACAGGGAACAAACATCTGGTGAATTCCTTCTAACTATTATTGGGGCGTGGGAGAGAAGACAAACAGACTATCAGACAGAAAGTAGAGGAAAGGCGACTATAGTAGATAAAATGATAAATCTGCCTTGACCAGTTAAAATCCTGTCAATTGATCTCCTATCTAACATTTTGAACTTGGTCTGGTTTTTAATATTTTCTGTGCTTATTTTCCATATTAGGTTTTGTCTCTGTTCCATCCTAATAATAATGATTGCTAGGCTTCTTGCATTTTTTTGTGATGTTCTTTACTTTTCCAGATATGAAACCCAGGAGAGGTAAACCTGTAAAGACAACAACTAAAAGAAGTGTTCCTATTAATGAGGGCGGGGATGGTGAGGGATGCGGAAGAGGAAACTCATATCAGGGTGTTCAAGAGGAAAAAAATGTTTTGAAACCGAGTTTGATTATAATTGAACTATGGAATGATATGATGTCTTCTATTAGATTACCTTCTAATAAAATAATTGTTTCCATCTCTACAGGGAGTGACCAGATTTCAACCCAATGCTTCAAGATGTGAACACAACAAACTGGCATGATGGAGATATTTGAGAGGCCAGCCCCATTCCCAACTATGTGGACAGTACCCCCCCCCCCCCAACCAAACATACACACACAGAAGAATTCAGTTCAAAGGACAAACTGAAAGTTCAGCAAGAGGGGCATAACTCATTAGAATGCACAGGAGGAAATGAAGGGAGAGGAAGGGAAAATGGAACGCATCTTGGTCCACTAAGTCCAGATGAGGACATTCCCCACTCAGAGCAGCCAAAGCACAGTGGACCATAGGGTCGGCCCCACTATGATACAGGAAGTCCCTCACAGATCCATAGCACTACAGGAGACAACACTGAATACACAGTGCAGGAATTCCTCCCAATCAGACCCCATCAAACTAAAGCAAAACACTAAAGTCTTGCAACAGAACAGCAAGCGGAACAGAGCAAAGAAGTCCCCAGGGAATACCAAAGACAGATTTGAGTGCCAAGGCAGAGCACCCCATCAGATTCAACCTGAAAACACTCCTACAGGTCACCAGACAGATCCTGAACTATTTACGGAGGCTTTTCTCTTTTTTGTCACTGGGTATTTTTGGTTGTTGTGTTTTGTTTTCTTTTGTCAGTGTGTTTTGCTCTGTCTTGTTTTTTTGTGCATATTATTATGTCTGCAGGTCTTTCTAGATAAGTTTGGTGGGATAAACACTCTGGAGGAGAAAACAAGGGAAGGTACAGTTCCCTGGGGGACATGAGAGGGAGGGGGGAAATAAGTATATGTTAACTAACCCAGGGAAAAGGGAACAACAAGTCATCCAAAATCAGTGGCAAGAAGGGTGTAGGAGGCTAGTTGGGTTTGATCAAGGGCAATCTAACTGACAGAAATTACTGAAACCAAAAAAAAGTCTGAACATGATAGTGAGACAAGAAGAAAATAAAAAGGAAATAGAGGAAGAAATCAGAAGTCAAAGAACATTTATAGAGGTCTAAATACAGACATGTACATATGTAAATATATTTATAATGGGGAAATAGATCTATGTGCATATGTTTAGTATTAAGTTAGCAGATGATTATCAGACCTCTACTCAAGTACTCCCTCAATGCAAGAACACTTTGTTCTATTAAACTGGCATTCCATGGTGCTCACTCTCCTGACATGATTGCTGAAGAGAAAATGGACCCATAAACAAATGTGATGAACAAATGTGATGATACTACCCAGCCATCAAAAGATATAGCATCAGTCATCTAGCTTGGAAGCAACAATGCTCACCTGGAAGAGTCGCACCAGCCTGTATGACCATGAGGTGTCAAAGGGATCAGTTATCAGGCAACAAAGAACAAAATATTATTATGTGTGCCCACCTTCCTGATATGATTGCTGAAGACAATGTGTGCATAAGTAAATGTGGTAAAGAAAGCTGATGAAAAGATATAGCATCTGGGGGTCATAAAGGCTTGAAAGTAAATGAGTGGCCAACTAGCTCAGAAGCAACAAAAGCCACATTGAAGAAGCATGCCAGGCTGTATGACCACAAGGTGTCAAAGGGATCAATTATCAGGCATCAAAGAAATAAGAATTATATTCTTATAAATGAGGTGAAACAACATCCCCTTACAGAAGGGTTGGGGGTGGGGGAGAGACAAGCTAGTCAAGGTGCGGTGTAGCAACAATGAAATATGCAATCTTCCTCTAGTTCTTATATTCTTCTTCCACTCTACTATCATGATCCCAATTCTACCTTACAAATCTGGCTAGACCAAAGAATGTACACTGGTACAAATAGGAACTGGAAATATGGGGAATTCAGGACAGATGTTCCCTTCAGGACCAGTGGTGAGAGTGGTGATACCAGGAGAGTGGAGGAAAGGTGGAGTAGAAAGGGGACCAATTGTAGGGATCTACACAGAACTTCCTTCCTGGGGTACAGACAACAGGGAAGTGGACAAAGGGAGACATTGGACAGTGTACGATATGACAAAATAACAATAATTTATAAATTATTAAGGGTTTATCAGGGAGGGAGAGTTGGGAGGAATGGGGAAGTTAGAGGAGCTAATACCAAGGATTTAAGTAGAAAGAAAATATTTCAAGAATGATGATGATAACTGTACAAAAGTAGTTTGTGTGCAATAATGAATATTTTGATTGTGATAAGAGTTGCATGAGCCCCCCCCCCCCGCCAAATGATTGTTTTAATGTTAAAGGCAAACCTGAAGATCTTAATCAGAAACCCTGTACCCCAGTTAATGCACAATAAAACTCCAAACAAACAAACAAAAAAGTTAAAGCATCTGGGTTCTTAAAGCCTTGAATATAAACAAGGAGCCGTCTAACTGAGAAGCAACACGTCCTCATGGAAGAAGCACACCAGCCTGTGGAATCACAAGGTGTGGATAGGATCAGGTATCAAAAAAAATTATCATCTTGAATAAAGGGGGGGGATAGAGTGGAAACATAAAGTCCATCTTTAGGCAGCTGGATATACCCTTACACAGGTTATGGGAGGAGATGAGCTAGCCAGGGTGCAGTATAGCATAGCACTAATTAAACATACAGTTTTCCTCTAACTCTTAAATTTTTCTCTCCACTCTGCCCCCCATCATGACCCCAATTCTACCTTACAAATCCAGCTAAACCAGAGGATGTACAATGGTACAGATAAGAGCTAGAAACAGGGAATGCAGCATTGATAAGCCCCTCAGTACCATCAAGTAGAGATACCATGAGGGTAAGGAAGTGAGGGAGAAAGGGAGAACCAATCACAATGGTCTGCATATAACCCCCTCCCTGGGGACAGACAACAAAGAAGAGGGTGATGGGAGACATTGGTCAGTGTAAGACATGAAAAATAATATTAATTTATCAATTATCAAGAGGGAGGGAGAGGAAAGAAGAGGGAAAACGAGCTGATACCAAGGACTCACTCAACTAGAAAGAAAATGTTTTGAAAGTCGAAAGAGAATGACAATGACAATAAATGTGCAAATATGCCAACACAATGGATGGATGAATGGATTGTGTCAAAACTGTAAGAAGAGTTGTAGGAGCCCCCGGCAAAATGATTTTTTAAAACGATTTTTTTGGGGAAAATTTTGATACCCATTTTGCAGAAGTCTATGGATGACGGTGAAAGCCCCAAATCAATTTGCAGAGACCCCACAGAGATTAAGCCTTTATTGAATTCCCTTGCACCATTGCACCATAGTCCTATCCTCAGACAGAGTGCATTGGAAAGCAGAGTACTACAAATACAATTGTATTAAAATTTAGCATATTGTTATTATTTGCTTTCCATTTTGACCCACTTTTTGATTTGTTCTAGTTTCTATCATTTTCTGCTTTCACTTAGATTGAGCTTTTTCTTTGTTTTATTTTGTTGTCTTTGTTCAGACCATTTGTATAATTTTCCTCATATGCAATCAAAGATAGGGAAAACTGCAGTGTTTAGATTAATAATTCCTTACAGCTTGTCTGTAAGTAAGCAGCCCTGTGACTGAGATGTCAACTGAATCCACATGGAAGAAGCATGCCATCATCAGTCCCCGAAGGATTATAAACCATAGAATTTCAAGGAAGGTTTAGGATCAGAGTCCAAATTATTAGAATCTGATTTTCATAAGGCTATGGGTGATAGTAGGAGTTCAAGGTTCATTTGTGAGAACCACATGGGAAATAAGCCTTTGTTTAACCATCCACAATTGAGGGATAGGAGGAAAGTGGTTACTAACCAGAAAGCATTGGAGAAGTGAGTACAGAAGATCATGAGCATAAATCTTATTTGAACAGCTAAAACTTTATCAGTCAATGTCCTCTATAATGCATGCTGGACCTGATCTGATTTTTAACATTTTCTGTATTTTTGATTGTTTCTTTGTTCATATTGGATGTATCTCAGAGGTGCTATGTCTCCCTCATGAAGCTGTCTTTTGTTTTTCTTTATTTCAGTATATGAAACCCAGGATTGGGTATATGAAACCTATAGGGACAGCAAATAATATGAGGGTTTTGGTGGGGGGGCTGGGGGGGTGATAGAAAGGAGCCAATGTCAACGAGTCCAGGAAGAAAATAAATGTTTGGAAACTTATTATGTTAACAATTGTATGATTCTGCTTGAAGTGATTAAGCTATGGAATAGTATATGTATTAATTCCCAATTAATAACAACATTTTTTAAAAAGAAAGAAAAGACTTAGAATGAACTCACTATGAAGGTACCATTTAGCACGTCAAGAGACCAAAATATACCCCCCAAAGATGCTCTGCATTCACACAGTTCCCTTCAGTGATGTTTTTGAAACCTAATTCATTTCCTATTATTGTCTCTTTCTCCTTTTATTAAATACAGATTTTATTATTAATACCTGGGAAATGCCAGAAGATACTTTGAAGAGCTAGGGAAAAGTGCCATTATTTCTTCACTAAAATAACATTATAGGGTAACAACCGTGAAAGTGCCAGGATTTCAACACTCAAAGCAAAATTGCCAGAGCTCAGCATTACTGCTGTGGCTGGGGATGATTTACACGTTTGTTATGGCATATTACACACAATGTGAATGGGGTATGAACCTGCACAAAAGCACATCTCAATGGCATATCTCACTAATAAATGTAAAGTATGACATGCCAAGTCAAGAAAAGCAAACCTGAAACCATTTATTAAAATGGTAATAAATCTATTCTCTCAAAGGCTCCATAAATGAGATGCCTATTATTGAACTTTTCATGTTTTTCATAAGCCAGCTTAGGTAAATTAGCAGAACCATAATGACTGGTTCTTCTCCAA
>PVJH01013020.1:0-62070 GCA_004026705.1 Nesogale talazaci | reverse complement strand
CACACGTGGGCATACTGGCGTCTTCATATAAGTGCAATGGTCTAAGTATGTATGCACGCATCCATTCACACACACACCTGCACACTTTCTTGTCTCATACTGAGTTCTCGAGCAGTCTGCTCCCGTAAAGATTTACAAAAGCCTCAGAAGCCCCCATTAGGATGTCTCTCATTCAAACATTTTGTTGGCAGTTGAGATTTCAGGTTTACTGCGCCAACCTGGCCAATAAACACATGTGGAGTTAATTAATTGAAGGGAGAGAGATGAATGGTTTGGTGAGCTTCACCTTCCTAGTTCTCAGGGCTCTTGGGTTCTTGTTCTCTGATAGTCGGACCAGGGTGTGACTGCCTTAGCTAGTTTTCTGCCTCTGCTGGCAAGGCTCCCTTCCTGCAAGCCATCCCTGAGAAGAAGCCACAAGGCCCTACCCTGATGCAGCCCTGAGTGCTGGAGAGGCCAAACCGAGTGCTGGAGATGCTTACATGCTCACTGATTCAGCTTTCTTCCTGCAGTTGTCCTCACTGCGTGGGTTTTGTGAGATGGAGGAGGATTTTGGGTGTCAGACATATGGACTAATGTTGGACTTGTGGGCTTGGACAGCACTGGGTTGGCACGCTTTCTCAATGTACATTTACCTGCTGATAAAAGTGAAAATACTCATTATAGAAAACATAAAGGAAGTAGAAAACTGTAAATAAATGTCACCAATAATGCCATTAGAGAACACCAGTTTTATGAGGGGTGTGTATGTGTATCAGAGAGAGAGAAAGAATGTGTGGGGACACTTTGAATGTAAACAAAAGTCAACACATAGGATTCTGCACGCTGCTCTTTCCCACAGACCCTATAGGGACGTTACCCCCAGGTGTGTCCAATACGTGGGGTTACCCATTGGGCTGGATCGGCATGCTCAGCAATTCAAAACCACCACCAGCTTCACGGGAGAAAGGCTGGGAGAAAAACAGTTACATTCTCTAAAACTGGGATGCATGTGTGGGGGGGGGGGGGGGAGAGGGGGGCGGCGGGATTTCCTTGAGTCAGCACTGAGTCTCGATGGCACTGACCGTCAATCTCAATTTCATCCTTTAGGTTCTCGAAGCCCTGGTGATGCCGTGGTTAGCTTTGGGCTAATCTCTGCAGGAGAAAGGCGAGGCTCTCCGCTCCTCTTGAAGAACGTACCGTACCCTTAGTCCTACCCTCTTTCAGATTGTGGATAGCTCCGCTTGAAGGAGAGATGAGAGTCCAGTCATTATCTCCTGGCTCCCCTTACTGCTGCCCCCTCTACTCCCTGCACCCTGACTTCCCCTCTCCCAGCGCCAGGGTCCCACCTAGCAAGTGCTATGACAGAGCCCTATCCCTTTCCCAGGGTTAATGTTCAGTTCTGGTTTGTCCCTAATGAGAAGGCACATGGTTGAGGAAGCCTCTGAGCCCAATCTCAAGGGCTCTACACTGCCCCTCCCCCCAGACTATCTGAGGCATCCATGTTCTTAGAAGCTGAGTTTTGTGGTGTCGAAGGACTGGTATGCTGACTGTTAGTGGGCGGTATCCAGAGAGGGAGGAGGAAGTAGAGTTTGCAGGCTAAGCCTCGAGCGGTGGGCTGAGTAACAGGCTTTTACCTCAGCTTAGTCATCCTGTGGTTGGGTCCCCCCACCCCCACTCTCGATCTCACTGGCATCTTTTCCATTCAGTGCTGGCCCTAACTCACCGGATTCAGGCTGGAGGACGTATAGTATTGAGCAGGCCATTAAGGAAAGATTTAGCCACAAAGATATTTTTACATTTTTAAAAGCATCCAATACATTCCTTCTTGCAATAATGACAGCAAGTCAGATTAAAAGTGGTGGGGGTCATGTTTCCACATTACTTCTAAGACTTCTGAGTCTGCTGGTTTGGTATTGTCTGGGAGTAAGTATGAATGAACCAGGTCCATCCTGGAGCCACAGTGGTATTGTACTTACGAGTTGGGCTGCTGGCCCAAAGGTCAACAGTTGGAAACCACCAGCACCTCTGCAAGAGCAAGACAGGGCTTTCTCCTCCCGTAAAGAGTTAGTCTCAGACACCCACGGTGGTGGTAGTTCTTCCCGGTCCTGCAGCGTCCCTGTGACTCAGCATGGACCAGATGGCAGTGAGTGTGTCAGCACTCAATGAAGTGCGCACAGATGACCTGAGATCCCAAGTGCTAGGTTCTTGGTATGTTTTCGGAAAGGATAGTCTGAAAGAATCTAAGAAAAGAAAGAAAGAAAAGACACTGACGTAGAACCCTGCCACCCCCTTCTTCCATATCCACCAGTAAATACCACCATTCCCTTGGTTTACTGACTCACATTCTATGTTGGATCTTGGGAACGCTTCACTTCATGTAATGCACACTTGACAACCTGTGGAACAGACTGGAACACACCCTTTTGGAACTGCCAGAGGCTGAGGAGTGGGAACAGTCCCTCCATTTTTTGGGATGCTGGGTTGCAGCTCAAAAGAGCAGCCTGTTGGCTTCCCCCGGTCTTTTTCTGATAAGGCTTATGTAGGGGGCAGCCTTGAAAATATCATGGGTCAGGAGTCTGGCATGATGTACAGGATTGCTTTAGTATCGGGCCTCCCCTTGCTGCTCTGGGAAAAACACCCGGAGACCTGCTGGTTTCTCTGGGGTTAGCACTATCCTGATCATCATGACATTTATTGAACACTTACTATTTCCAAGCACAAGACTGTACAGTGGCATAAGCTACCCTATTTAACCACCCTCACACTTCATTCGAGCGACCCCATGTAGCCTTCCCTTTTACAGACAAAGAAACTGAGGCCGAAATTGCTGCAGCAGCAGCCTTGGCGGCCGTCAGTTTCTAAGGGGGTGAACCAGGGTACAAATCCACATGCTCCAATGGCTCTTCAGCAGCCCCCTCTCTTAACCTTTCAATAACCTCAGCCCCCAGACTGTGAAATACCCATTCACAGAGCATTCACCTGCTTATCAGAAGAGCTATCTCTCGACATCTTTATAGCCGTGCACCCTGCAATGACCCCACTGGGTCCCCTCACTCCTCTTCAAACATGAATTCAGATCTGAGCACCAGGGGACACGTTAAAATGAAACATTGGTGGAAGACATGGGCCCTAGCCTTAGGAAGGTAACAGTTTGAGGAAAGGTTCTAGTAAGTCCATCGACGTCTAAGAACAGCACCTATTCCTCTGAGCACACAGCAGAATAGCAGGGATTAGGGCAGAACTTTCCAGAGGAGAGGGCTCCTCGGAGAGTGGAATTTTAAA
Source organism: Nesogale talazaci (assembly GCA_004026705.1). Classification (NCBI taxonomy): domain Eukaryota; kingdom Metazoa; phylum Chordata; class Mammalia; order Afrosoricida; family Tenrecidae; genus Nesogale; species Nesogale talazaci. Next base: position 58,809 of record PVJH01013020.1, on the reverse strand, counting down.
GGCAGGTCCCTGGATCAACCTCCTCGTGAAAAAACCAACCCAATGCAGTGGTGTCGATTCCGACTCCCAGGGACCCCAGAGGGCATGGAGACAGCGGGGACAGAATGATGTGGGCAAATCAAACAGCTAGGACCTCGAGGCAAGATGGGTGAGGAATCGTAGCACAGGGCCAACTGCCTGGGATGGAATGAGAGAGGGAAACGAGGCAGAGAGGAAGCTGTAGAGGGAGCAGGTAGCCACTCCTGGCCAATGTTACATGCCATCCTGGAAAGACCCAGGGACCCCAGGCAGGGCGGCTGTGGAACTGTCCTGAGAAGTCCTCAGGGTGGTGGAGCTGGGCTTCAGACTCAGTCTGAAAGTCATCTGACAAACACGTCACAGCGCATTGATGTCAACCCCTAAAAGGATGGAACACGTGTTCACTGAACAGTACTGTAGATGTCTGTAAATATAGACCCGTGTATGATTTTCCACAGTGGAAACATACTGGTGGATTCTGTTTCTCCCTTGCCTCTTCCCCACTCATTTCCTAAAATCTGAAAAGAAAAGACAGCCAAACAGAAGACACAACTTCCTGTCCACCATTTGACTTCTTCTCCCCTCCTCCTGCTTTTTTTCCTCTTCCCTTTTAATTTGAATTAAGCCATGCAGCCTGAAGTTTGCTTGTGAAGGGATTTGGCTAGAAGCTGCACTTTATTTGAACTTTGTGGCCCATGGCCAAGGGAAATAAAGTTTAATTAATGCTAATTTTCCTAACCCCTTCTTTGCCTATTCAGCAAAATAAAACTACCTTTGGGAGAACTGACCAAAAAAAAAAAAAAAAGTTAAAATTAAAACAGACCTCGCACTACTAAATCTAACCATGAATGGTGCAAAAATATTTTTCTACATGACTGTGTTTGGACACCAATGATAAAATATTTTATCTTGCTCCTTTCTCTTTCTCCTCTAATTATTTTACTATTTATTTTAACTCTGACGAAGTAAGTTGATTTAACATGTCTTTATTTGGGGGAGAGGGGGGAATTGTGAAAGATTCTTTGAGCTTGCTCTTAGGGGCTGTACTGTAAGTTTCCACTGTGCAGCTGTTGGATTTCAGGGTGCAAGAAAGCTGGTCCCATGCCTCAGATGCTGGATGCCTCACTTCAGACCACATTCATGGGCCTCTGTGGTTTGAGAGCTTGAACTGGACCAGCTACTTGAAGGCCAGCTAGTAGGAATATCTTCATCTATGTCAATGGTTTGAACCCAGCAGTCAATTGGGGGAGAACAAGGAGATTGACTGCCCCTGTAGAGGTGTACAGTTTCCAAAACCCTACCTACGGTTGTTATGAGTCAGAACTGATTCAACAGCAGTGCCTTTGGTTGGTGGTTGATTTTTATAGGGACCAGTTTGGATTAATGACACTTAAAGTTGAGGTATATCCTCATTGGCTGACTGATGAAGACCCCCAGTTGCTGAAGCTTGAGGTCTGTGTGATGACGCACTTGACGACCAATCCAAAGTTTGGCGTGTTGAGTCTACCAAGAGGTACCTTGCAAGAAAAGCCTGGTGATTTGCTTCAGAAATGTTGCAATCTTGAAAGCACTATGGAGCATGGTCTACGCTGGTACACAAGGGATCTCCAGGAGTCAAGAGCCTTGACAACTGATGCTGGATGCTGCTGTATCATGTGATTCTGCTTCTCTTGCCTTGAGTCTATTTGCTGACTTCTTTCCAGGCAGCTCTTATGAAACAGTGGAAATGCCTATTATGCAGTGCTCCCTGGGAGCTAGAAGATTGTCAGGAGGAGATAGTGTAAGTCCCAAATCTTAGCATCTTTTTGAGTAGGTGAGATAATCCATTCTGGTCCTGCCTCCTCCCTCATCTCCCCATATCCAGGTCAAAAAATGAAGACAGGAAACAAACAAACTGTAAAAATACTATATGTAAATAATAAACTCACTGAAATTTCCCCCATCACCTTCACCATGATCATGTCCATCCTATTTTTAAGATGAGGACTTGAGGGAGCTTATCCTGGGAAGTGCATTTGAATTGTGGTGAAGGAGAAGACGGTCGGATGTGCCATGGACTGCTCAAAGGCGAACAGATCTGTCTTGGAAGAAGTATGGCCAGCGTGCTCCTTAGAGGTAAGGAGAGTGACATTTTGTCAGGAGAGACCCGTCCATAGAGAAGGACAGTTTGCTTGGTAGAGCAGAGGGGCAGCAAAAGAGAGGAAGGCCCTCAGGAGATGCATGGACACAGTGGCTGAACCATTGTGAGGATGGCGCAGTGTTTTGTTCTGTGCTGTGGTTTGGAACCTAACATCGACAAGGTTGTGGGGAGGGACTTAGGAAGGCCAACTCTGCAAGTGAGCGTGGCACTCCTTGGGACTCGGCTGACAAGGCTGCTGCAAAGACAGCTGTTGAGAACGTTCAAACCTGTTTGCTGACTAGGGCTCTGCAGCGGGGCCGTGGAGGCCATGAATCAGGGCAGTGAGGTATCACGGGGACCACAGCCAGATCTCCAAAGAAAGACCCCTGTATCGCCTTCTGTCTCCTCCAGTTCCTGCTGGGAAGATCTGGGATTCAAGAGCTGTGGGAGGCTGGGGCAAAGGAGAGGGAGCTGTGTCCTCAGTGGGCTACCTGTGACCCACGGGCTGTAGTATGAAGACACCTGGTTTAAAGGAAGACCCACATTCCAAAGGCCTTGTTCCTGTAGACGGTGGAAACATGTACTCTCCTTAATTCAAGTTATATCAGTTTCTCTGGGGTAAGCACTTTGCCTCCTCTTTCCCAAAAGGGGAGTTCCATCAAAGGCAGGTTTGGGAGACCACAAGCCTGCTTGGCATTCTGATGTTCTTGGGATTTTATAGTTTCTGTCGCTGTGGCCAAGTGGCTGCTTTTGGTGTGTCTATGACAGTTATGTCCTCCTGTCCCTGCTGATTCCCTCGGGGACGTTTCTGGGGGTCCCACTGAGAATTTAGATGGAGGGACCCTCTGGGGCCTCCCTGCCGAGGGAACCATCCTCTCCCTCTGGAGAGCTTCATACAGGATCTTCCCCTATCCAGTGCATTTTTACACCTGGCAAAACAGAGACTTCTGTGTTCCATAAATGCCACACCAAGGAATGCAGTATGCCTTGACCACGCAGCCTCTCAGGCACCTCCCTCAGGAAGATTTTAGATTCCCTTCAGGCACCATGTTGCAAATGGCCCCATGGGCCACAGAGCTTCTCTGTGAGACTGGGCCATTGTGCAGAGTATGCCTAAGGGTGGTAAGAAAAATCTTCCCACTCTGGAAGCAGGAGTCCTAGAGGATATCAATGGTTTGCGCTTGGCTGGGACTCTAGAGGTTGGTGGTTCAAACTTGCCCAGTGGCACCAAGAAAGAAACTATTATCATGACAGCCAAGGATCCTCAAGGGAGCCATTGTACTCTGTGCCACATGGAGTTTATCGATGGGTTGCTGTGAGTCAGCTCCTCCGGCAGTAGGTAACACCTTGGAAGCATCAGAAACCTATGCTAGTGCTCTCGGCTGAAGGTTGCCTGCTCAGTTCTTCACCTGAAGCTCAAGCAAAGGGGGAGGCCCACCTATGACCACTTGCTCTTCTTCATCTTTCTCCTCTAACCCAACCCACCCACCCTCTCTGTACTCTGACAGACAGGTCCTCCTCTGGTACTTAAAATCCAGAATCAGAGAGCCTCCCCCCACCCCCACTTCCCCCAGGTTTGGCTTCCACCAGCCTTTCACTCAGCATGAGACTTCCTACCCCACTTCTAGAACATTCTGCCCTGGTGAGTTTGAGTTTGGTGAGGGCCAAAGGGCCAGATTCTCAGTCTGCTGGGATTGATCCCACATCCCTGTGTTCTCTTGGCTCTTGTCTGACTTCTGAGCTTGCATCTTGAGCCCACCTCTGGATTTTCTGAACTCTTAGATATCATTCCTCTAAGTTCATGCTCTGCTTAATTAGTCAGAGTCCATTCCTGTCATGTGTAACAAAGAACCTTTCCGTTTCAGTGCTTGCTATCAGATTATGAGATGGCTATAATCATGAAATCTATATTTTACATTAATTTATTATGAAAGGGATAGAGACCAATGTACATATATTTACATGATAAGTATTCAGATAATAGACAGACTTTGGGTCTCTACTCAAGGTCTCCCTTAATACAAGAACACTTTCTTCAGATAACCACTCGTTATAATCACTTGTTAATAATCACCTTCCCAATACAATTGCTGAAGACAAAATGGGTACATAAGTAAATATGGAGAAGAGAGGGGATGGTGCCCTAAAAAGATGGTTAACAAAAGATGTAACATCTGGAGACTTAAAGGCTGAAGTCACACAAGCGACCATCTAGCAGGGAAGCAAATATGGAAGAAACATACCAGCCTGTGTGATTGTGAGGTGTCAATGGGATCAGGCATCAGGTCTCAAGAGATCCAAAGCAAACAACCATACCACTGTGAAAGAGAGGGGTGCGAGTGACAAACCAAAGCCCATCTGTAGATAATTGGATATCCTCCCCCAAAGAAGTGGTATTAGGAAGGGAGGATTCAACCAAGGTGCAGTGAAGCACCAATGAATCCCACATCATTCCTCTAGTTCCTGAATACTTAATCCCCCTCCCCACCCCCCACTTTGACCCAGTTTTAACCTAAAAATGTGACTAGACCAGAGAACACACATCCGTACAAATAAGAGCTCTCAACACATGGAATTCAGGAAAGATAAGCCCCTTAGGACCCATAATGGGAGTAGTGATAGCATATGGTCAGGGAGGGGGAGGGTGAAAAGGGGGGAACCCATGACAAGATTGGATATATGCCCTCCAAAGGGGATGAATAACAGAAGTGGGGGGGGTGAAGTATGACAATGGACAGTGTAAGATACAAAATAACAACAATATATAATTCATCAAGGATACACAAGAGTGGGAGATTGGGGAATGGAGGGAGGGAAAAAGGGGCTTATAAACCAGGGCTCAAGTAGAAAATGTTTTGGAAATGAAGGTGGTGATGCATGTACAAATATGCTTGGTGCAATTGATGTATGGAGTGTTATAAGAGCTGTAACACCCCAGTAAAATGATTTTTTAAAAAATATCTATATTTTGAATTTGAATCTAAGTAAGGATCTCCCTGTTCATCAGTAGGTTGTGATTTTTCTATGAAGCAATCAGTTGTTTTATTTTAATGGAGAGGGGAACTGTGGGGTAGTTGGAGACAAGACAGGGCAAGATATTAGCAAGCGCATATCCCAGCTCCATTTGTGCCCCACTGAGGAGGATAAGATGGCCTCGGCAAGGATAAGATTTGTCCATTATCTGACAGCAGGGAGGTGGAGCAGGGTCACGCCTGGAATCCAAATTCTTGGCTTCTGAGGCAGAATGTTTTCTGCTGCTCCAAGCTGTTTCTAAATCTTCATTTCAGAAGTTTTCTGTTGAGAATCTTCTGCCTATATTGAGAGTTTTCTGATGTAAATGATTCTGTGGCAGTTATCTAAACTTCTGTCAACTTGCGAAGAGGTGGCGTCTAGCCTGTCAATGGGGTCACAGTTTGATGACCTCTTTTGGAGGTGCTAAGGAGATAAACAGCTCACTGGAGGTCAGATACACTCATTCTTGTGACAGATTACTGCTGACAAGCCACATGGAGCTACCCTGATGAAGTCAGAGTCCTGGAGCTGGAGAAGCCTTGTGGAGACCCATACTACCACTGAGATGCTTCCACTGCCACTGAGTCCACAAGACTTTCCACCTACTGGCCTGTGATCTTCCAGCATTTGAGTCATCGCATGTGTTGTGTGAGAATGAAGAGGAAACTATAGACTGGTATTGGACATAAGGGCTAACATTGGACTTATGGACTTGGCTGGGCTGGTTTCTTAATATATAATTTACTCTTGAAAAACAATGTACAAGTCCCCCAAAAATGATTTTTAATTTAAAAAATATATAATTATTCTCTATATAAAGCTATTTCTTATACACCTGAGTGTCTATGAACTTGTTTCTTTAGTCAAGCCAGTTGAGTACAATTCCTCCACTCTTTTTTTATTTTTAAAGGAAGCAGTCATTTGTGCCTTTGGAATGGCAGTCTCCTGTAGGAACAGAGTAAAAGTCATGTATTCCCGCAGACACTCACATGCACATAGCCGGGTGTCCATTCCCTGAGTTCATGAACTACCTGAATGCTATCAGAGGGAAGGGTGGAAGTCAGACCAAATCCATGCTTGAGAGTTTGTTTATAAATGCACATTTGCATATTAATGTCTTTTGCCCTGCCATCTTATACTGTACAAATAGTCTCAGTTGCCCTTGCCTCCCACCCCCAACCCATAAGCCACATTCTGATGTGGAGTCTGCTTCTACCTATGTAAGCTGAACTGTCTTTCAGCTTCCCAAGTTGAAAAGACTTTCCCTCAAGTTCTTAAAGTGTTATTTTTAATACAGCTGCTAAGGGGTTCTGACATCAGGTCTGTCCTTTTCTAGGCTTCATTGAACTGAAAATATTGTTGTTTGGGTATCTGAAAGACTGACAGGTTACATGTATCCCACAAACCCACCCACACCCATCCCCCCTACAGACCTTCCCCCACCTGGGTCTTGGCATCCTTTCAGCACCACATGACAATTCCCAGAAGTTGTGAAATCTTGTGCTGACAGTCACTGTGTGTGTGTGTGTGTGTGTGTGTGTGTGTGTGTGTGAAGTTTCAGTTTCTCACCTCATGGTCCAGAAATAAGTCTCTTGGGTATGTTCTTCTGGGGCTATTCCTTCTGCCCTCCAGGATGGTGGCTATTTCCTGTCTTTTTCTCCGTCCACAGATTCTGCCCCTTCTCTCTCAGCTGCCGGTCTTGCTTTCTAGCTCACGCAGAAAAGACTGGTAATCATCAGAGAATGGTCACAGACTCCTGCCACCACATCTCCCCATTTCCCTGCACGTGTGGTGTCAGGACCAACTCATTTTAGGATTTGCAAACCATTTTAGGATTTGCAAACCCTTGGTACATAAGGTTCTGACCCTTTCTCTCCTACTCAAGGAAATGCTTCATGGTCATCTTCTCTTTCTACTCCAGCATTATTTTTCCCCTCTAGGTTAGATTAGCACACCAACCTGCTATAATCTCTTCTACCTTGAAACAAAAGAAAGCACCTGTTCTAACAGATCTTTAACAGATCTGTTGCGCAAGTCAGGCACAAGGTTGAAGAGACTGGAAGACCATGCAAAATAACCAAGTTTGTTATACATGTGGTTCCCAGAAGGGCACACACCACTTCATATAGAGCCACCCAGGAGCACAACTAGGTGCTATGATGGGAGGAGCAAGAGAAGTGAAGAACTGTGGGTCTTTAGGTGCCCTCGAAGTATAGTGGTTACACCTTGAGCTGATACGCATAAGGTTAGCAGTTCAAAACACCAGCCACTTCATGGGAGAAAGAAGAGGCTTTCCATTTCTGTAAAGATTTACAGTCTCAACAATTCCCATGGGTAATTCTACCCTGCGCTATAGGATTGATGTGAGTTGAAACCAACTTGATGACAGGGAGTTTAGGATTTTTGGTGGAGAGTGAGGTTGGATAATTAGTTGTGCCACTCTATGGCTTGTTTCACTTTGGAGTTATATGAGGGAACAGGAAATAGCTGCATTCTGAAGGCTTTTGCTCAATGAGACCAAATGGCATTGACATAGATGTCCCAGTGGAAGCCCAAAATTAGAGAAAAAAACAAGGGTCTACCATATGGGTTGAGCCGTGATGTCCTGAACACAAGTTGTTAGGGCATCAAAAATGGTTGAAGTTGTTAATGCAGAACCTTCCCCAGACCGTTTTCTAGCTTTGACTAGATTTCTCTAGTCCTGATGACCACACATTTATGTGTGTGGTGGGTAGGTTTATTGTGCCCACCTGGCCAATGCACACATATGGGATTAATTGAAGGGTGAAGAGATAAATGACTTGGTGAGTCTTGCCTTTCATGTCTTTAGGTCTTTAATGATCAGACCAGTGTTCAGCTGTCTTAGCTGGTTCTTTACCTCAACTTGCGAGCTACCCTATCTGTGGGAACACCTAACCTGGGGACTGTGTCAGTTTAGAGGTTCCTTCAAGACCTGCTTTGCCACACTACTGGAGTATACATCACTTGAGCTGGGGACTGTCAGATGGACGCTGTCATCTGACTGACTAGTGGTGACCTACCTTGCTATTTGCTGCCGATAGCTGGATTGCCTGAATTGCTCTACAGGGGACTCAGCTGTCTGCTTCTTTGACTTGCACTCGGCAGCCCTCCATACTTGAAGGACTGCCAGTATATTAGCTGTCTCACAGAAGTGAGTTGCACTGAGACACTTGTACTGCTCTATCAACTATCTAAATAAATATATATGAAATTATAGATGTCCTACCTTTGTTTCTCTAGAGAACCCTGTCTAATATAATGTTTCTATTCAGTAGTCTCTATTCTCAGTCTCCATCTCTGCTTCTCACTGGCTCCCTTGAATCCATACCAACAATGCTTCTACCCTACCCCTCCACAGAATCAGCTCTTGCCAACGTCACCAATGAACTCCATACTGGCCACTACAACTCCTTCTAGGTATGCTGTGCCCTCTTTCTCTAAGGCCTACCTATCTTCAAACAGTGCATCCTGTGACCGATTCTACTCAAGTCACAAGGAGGAGAAGGAAGAGAATTCATCTAAATGTGACAAGGCTGCAGATCTAGCCCTAATTTTGTAGCAAAAGAGGCACTGGTTGCATGATGGGTTAAGTGCTAGTCTGTCAACTGAAAATTTGGTGGTTCAACACACCCACCACTCTGTAGGAGAAGGAAGAAGCCATCCCTTCTGCCAAGACTTACAGTCTTGAAAGACCCTCAAGGAGATGAGCTGGCCCCATGACCACTGCAGTGGACTCCAACAGGGTGATGCTGACTGGGAAGTGTTTCCTTTCCTTGTCCATTGGCCTTCTCTGGGTCCAAACACACTCAATGGCACCTAACAACAATAAATTGGGGTCACTGTGACTCAGAATGCATGCGATGGCTGTGCTTATTTCCTAACCAGGCAATTGCATGAGATAGTGTGAAGTAGCTGGAAGCAGAAACCTGGGGTTGTCCCTCTGCATGCCAAGGCCTCCCTATACAGGAAGTTGGAAGCAGATAAAGACTAGAGGGCATGCGCAAATTCAGGCCCTCGAGCCAGGAAATCAGTGTACCTGGGTGGATCCCAATGTAGACCAGGTGGGCTAAATTCTGCCAATGGAGTCATCCAGTGCTCTGGACCATGCCTCCCAGTGGAAAATCCTAAAAAGCCGATTAGGGGAAGCCACAACTCTCTTTTCCAGCTGCTCCTTGGCTGAACTGGGGTTTCTCTGGCCTCAGGTCAGCCCTGTGTGTGTCAAGTGCCCTTAGGGTGCCCGTGCAAAACCAGAACCTTCCTGTGTCCTTTATAAAAGCTCACTTGGATCCCAAACCAGGCTTTGTAGTGAATTCTTTCCCCACTCCCCCACCTCCGCCAAGCCAAGGACTGAGGTATTTCCCACCGGGGAGGAATCTAATACTAGTCGTTAAGCCCAGGACCTTCAAAGTCTAAATTCTTCTAATCCAGGTCTACCCACATAACAGTGGCCCGTTAGGAGCTGCCTGGTAACATCCGACCATTTAAGCAAAGAGAATCCTCTTTTGCCTCCATGGAAGTTCTTTGGCCTTGAAGGAGGTGAGCAGTGGCCTCGACATTAGTCTTCGATGCTCTGGAGTCACCCCCGGCGTTCTAGAATGTCCCTGATTTTACTTCACGGGAAAACTCAGTGTGAGGATTTGAGAATGGGATCTGAGAACTGGAGCAAATACACCCCGCTCCAACCCCGGGTTCTGGAAGCATGACTGCAAGTCGGAGACCCCAAAGGACGCTCCAAATGGATAAGACAGCGGTGGTGGGTCCTGGGCCCTGGGGGCAGGCATTGCTAATAGGTCTACATTAGAAAGCGATGCTGTGATGGTGACTCACAATTTATTGCCCTGGGATACATACGTCTTCCTTACCAACCCGGAGGAGCAGAAGGGATCTCAATCCATCTTTTAAGAACTCAGATGATTTCTTCTTTGTCTCCCCATGGGGCATTCTCCATTCTCTCTCCTTTCAGAATGAAAGGTTCATTTATTTCCCTGGATAAGGTCTGAAGAAGGGCAAGATATAATTTGAATGCAGTCAGGCTTAAGATAAATCAGTCATAAAGAGGCAATTATTTTATATTAAATCTGTGTCCTTTCTAAAAAGAAATTTGTATTTATCAATTGACGTATTTCTACCATTTAATCCTTTGGAAGGAGATCATGAATTAAAAAAAATACATATATTGCCTTTTATTTGGAGAAAAATTTAGAGGATGAAGGGGTTCCCATTATATAATAGTCCTCTTACTCTTCAATACGTTTTAGAATCGTATGAAGAAATGCTTTCAGTCTGTGTTTTGTTTGCTGACCTTGCTTTAGGCATTTGAAGTCTCATGCCCTTCAAAAGACATCATTGTATTGGGGGCTTATGCAACTTTTATCACAATCCATTGTATGCCAAGTTCATTTGACATTTGTTGCCATCATCATTCTTAAAACACTTGCTCTCTGCTGAAGTCCTTGGTATCAGCTCCTCATTTTCCCCTCTATTCCTGCTACCTTCTCCCTCCTGAACCTTTGATAATTTATAAATTATTCTTCTGTCATATCATACATTGCCCAGGGTCTCCCTTGACCCACTTCCCTATTGTCCGTATCCCAGGGAGAAGGTTATCTGTAGATCCTTATAATCGGTGTAGATCCTTATAATTGGTTCCCCCTTTCTACCCCACCTTCCCTCCACCCTCCCTGTATTGCCACTGTGACCACAAGGTGTTAAAGGGATCAGGTATCAGGCATCAAAGAACTAAAAATGATATCATTATAAGGAAGGAAGAGTACAGATTGGGAACCCAAAGCCCATCTGTAGGTAAGCGACAACTCCTTACAGAAGGGTCTCAGGGAGGAGGTGAGCCAGACAGGGTGTAGCGTAGCAATGATGAAACACACAACTTTCCTTAGTTCCCAAATGCTTTCCCACCTCCCAACCCACCCCCAGTATCATGATCCCAATTCCACCTTACAGGTCCAGCTGGACCAGAGGATGTACACTGGTACAGATAGGAACTGGAAACATGGGAAATGCAGGACAGCTCATGCCTCATTTTGGCCACATAGGCCAGATGATGAGATTTGTGGCAGGCATGGAGAACAGGGCCCTGAACACCGTGATACATGCAATGTGCTATCCAGTCAGCATCGGGTTCAGATTCCACGTCTACCACTGAATGATTTGGAATTTGTTACCTCACCTTGGCTTGTCTCAGTTTCATCACTGTGAATACAGGGCTGCAAATGATATTTAATTGTAATGAATCTTTATTTTGCCTGTCTGTCTTGCATTCTCTCTCCTACTGGTAAAAAAGACATTTCCTGGTTCTCTTAGGAACTGTCCCTTCTTTATGCTTGCCTCAGAAGATACTGATGGCCCTCCAGGTTGAGGAATGGGCACAAGCCTCAGAGCTGTCAATCACAGGTCCACATTGAGTCATCACAGTGAGAGGTGATGTGGATAGATCCTAAGCTGGAGCCAGACCTTCTGCTAAAAGCTGCTGGGAAATCAATCCACTCTAGTCACCAAGATTGCTCAACGGATAGAATAGAGGCCCAGGGCCATGGGTGGATGTTTGCCATTTCACACCGTGACCCATCCAGAGAATGAAGCGAACCTTGATTAAAGCAGAACTCCAGCTCTCACAAAAAAAGAGGTGGGGGAAGGGCGGGAGACAGAGAACAAAGGAGAAAAGTGACATTCAGGAGATATATTTGAACCATAGACTCCAGCACAAAACAACCCTAGATTGCTTTGTAGTGAGCATCAGAAAAAAAAAATCTGTAGTTTCAATCATCATTTTGAGGTCACTTCCTGTTCCTTGAAACCAAAGTAATCCTGGCGTCTGCAGACACACCCATGGATAGCTGGTAGTAGCGTGCTGCAGGCACCATGCCTGTCATATGAGGTTGGTTAAGAAAGCGCTGGAGACAGGACTTTGAGCAGTTTCTTTTTGGATCAGTCATGGTAATGCAGCAAAACTAGCACATACCCAAATCTCTGCAATGTGCATGACCCAGAAGAACAGGAAATGTTATGCGTGGAAGTTGTGGACTGGGAGACTCAGAAGAAGCTTAGGGAGCTCTTTCAGGAGCCTAATTGACAAACAAACCAATGAACACCCCACTGTAATCCAGTTGATTCAGACTCAAAGCACAGATGGCAGAGTGATTGGTTACTCATTGGCCTGCTAATCACAAGGCCAACAGTTTGAATCCACTCGAGAAAGTTAAGACTATCTACTCCCATGAAGAATTACAGTGGTAGAAATCCATAGAGGTAGTTCTACTCTGTCCTGTAGGCTAGGATTTTTGTGAATCAGAAATGACCCAGCGTGAGTGAGACTATAAACCATCTTTAGAACCCATATTCTCAGGCATGGACATACGTACACATGGGAATAGCATACCAGCCTATGTAATCACAAAGTACCAAAGAGACCAGGTATCCGGCATCAAAAAACAAATAATCATATCATTGTATGCCCACCTTCTCAATATAATCACTAAAGACAAATGGGAGCATAAGCAATAGTGGTAAGAAAGCTGATGGTACCCGAGTATAAAAAGATAAAGTGTCTGGGGTCTTAAGGCTTGAAGGTAAACAGGCAATCAACTAACTCAGAAGCAACAAAGTTCATATGGAAGAAGCACACAAGTCTGTGTGACCATGAGGTGTCAAAGAGATCAGGGATCAGGCATCAAAGAACAAAGAATCAAATCATCGTGAATAATGCAGTGCAAATTGGGAACCTAAGATCCATCTGTAGACAACTGGATATCCCTTTACAAGAAGGGTCCTGGGGAGAGATAAATTAGTCAGGGTACAGTGTAACAACAATGAAACATACAACTTTCCTCTGGTTCCTAAATGTCTCTTTCCTCCTCCCCCTCCACTATCATGATCCCAATTTTATCTTACAAATCTGGCTAGACCAGAGGATGTACACTGCTACAGATAGGAACCAGAGACATGGGGAATTCAGCACAGATGATCCCTTCAGGACCAGTGGTGAGAGTGGCGATACTGGAAGGGTGGAGGGAAGGTGAGGTAGAAAGGGGGAACTGATTATAAGGATCTACATATAACCTCCCTGGGGGATGGACAACAGAAAAGTAGGTGAATGGAGACATAGGACAGTGTAAGATAGGAACAATAATAAGAATTTATAAATTATCAAGAATTCATAAGGGAGGGAGAGTGGGAAGGGAGGGGAAAATGAGGAGCTGACCCCAAGGGCTCGGGCTCAAGTAGAAAGCAAATGCTTTGAGAATGATGATGGTAACAAATGTGCTTGAGACAATGGATGGATGTATGGATTGTGATAAGAGTTGTACGAGCCCCCAATTATAAAAAAAAAAAAGAGTTGATACCAAGGGCTCAAGTAGAAAGAAAATATTTTTTAAATGATGATGGCAACATAGTTACAAATGTTCTTGACACAATAGATGTAGGTACATGTCCCCAATAAAATGATTTTTTAATCCCCCCCCCCCCAAAATAAGTAAAATGGGTAATTGATTTCAATGTGTTAAATTGCTAACCACAAGGTCAGCAGTTTGAAATTGCCTTTGTGCTACTGAAGAAAGATGTAATTTTCTGCTGCCTTAAAGAGATAGTTTCAGAAACCCACCATGGCATTTCTACCCTGCTATAGGGTCTCTATGCGTCTGCATCAACGGACGGCAGTGAGTGTGTTTTGCTTTGGTTTTCCTTCTTGACTTGATCTGCTTTATGAATCACTGTATGCTTAGCTCCAAGAGCTACACCTGGTCTAATTCTCCGTCTCCTTCTTTTTTCCAGGATATTACCAAGTAAGTGCACAAGAGTTTCAACACAGAGGACAGCAGCAGAGACTTGGAAGACCTGGATCGCAGGCATTGCCTTGCTGCTCAGGAGCCTGTTGGTTTTTGGCAAATCCACGTCATCTGCAAAACGGGGCTGGAGCAAGCCCACTTGTCTTCAGGGGTGATGAGGCTGAGTTGTCCCCCTGATCTATGTGATGCCGCGCACAGCAGAAGGGAACACTGCCCAGTCCCACACCCAGCACATGACCAGGAGATTGGAGCACGGGGAAGGAATCCAGTTGGGTTTTCCTCCGCTGATTTCCAGAGGTCGATTGCTTGACTTTTCTTTCTGGGCCACAGAGGCCCAGAGAGTTCTGTGGAAATCTATTCGGCACCATAGCCTCCCTGGCAGATGGGTGCTCACTGTGCCCCAGACCCTCAAGTCCACTGCCATTGAGTTAAGTCCCACTCAGAGTGACCCTATAGGACAAAGTAGGGTTTCTGAGGCTCTATGGAAGCAGACTGTCCCCGCTTCCTCACGCAGAGGCTGGTGACTTTGAACTGTTAGTATTCCAGGTAGCCACTGAGTGCTTAAACCACTGGACCATCTGGACTCTGTGCACAGGATACCCCATGGCCACCCAGTCAATTCTGACCCACAGGGACCTGACTGAGGGTTCCCTGGGAGCAGACTATCTCATCTTTCCCCTTGCAGAGTGGTTAGTGGGTTTGAAGTACTGGCCTTGCTGTTTGCAGCCCAGTGCTTACCCTGCAGTGCCACCAGGGGTCCTTTGTGACTGCATGACAAGGAGGGTAAATGAAGACTTGCATGCATCCACAATTGTTTAATCAACAGGCTGCGCATTCCCCTGAGAAGAAAGCGAAGCCATGGGTGTGAAGCGTGTCTCTGCATGGACCTCTGGATTAAGTGTTAGGGGGTGAAAGGGAAAGACTTGGCCTCTTCCCCAAAGGTGGTGAACTTGAGGGAAGGTAGGAAAACGGAAGGGCTGAGCGCTTGGGCCAGGGCAGTGGTGTGTCTAGGCCTGGCCCTCACAAAAAAACATGGACGCAAGTGGGGCATTTTCTAGCTGAAAGAGGGAGGCATGCTGAGCAGAAGGCAAACATGGGTGGACATGAAGCTGTTTCTCAGCACCTTTCAGGAACAATGGGTGCTCTTGAGACGAACTGACCAGGGATGACCAGAACTTACAGAAAGATGCAAAGACCTTCCTTTTCTCCTTCCTCTAAAAGGCTGACAGACCTGCTGGACCCTGGGGGAATCCTTGTCTTGCCCTAGGGGTCCTCCTGACTTTTGGTGGTTCTCCTGCCTGTGAGATGTGGGTCTTGTGCCCAGGAACCACCAGCATTCCCCAGAGAGGAGCTGGACAACCATCTTTACCAAACTTGGCCGGATATCTGCTGTCATAACACGTGAACCTTGCAGGGCTTGAGGAGAAGGCTGAGAGAGAATCTGGGTAGAAGAGACTGAATGGGAGTAGGGGTGAATGATCTTGTTCATCTGTTTCTTTCTATTATATCCCTCCCCACCGCCCTCTCCCACAATGGCAGATGGTTTCAATTCTCCACCCTTCTGTGTCCCCCTGCTTTGCCACCTCACTGTCACATCCAGAGGTATCTACTCTCTAGCCTTTCCATCGGGCTTGATCATGGGATTCGTTTGGGCCAGCAGAATGAAGCAGAGGTGCCGGGTGCCAGTTCCAAGCTAGCCCTAATCCCATGCTCACTCTTGAAGTCCAGTCCCTGCACCAAGGACAAGCCCAAGTAGCCTGTCAGAAAATGGGGGACTAAATGACACATGGGCTGAGTCTTTGCAGCGGATGCTGCTGG
Source organism: Nesogale talazaci (assembly GCA_004026705.1). Lineage (NCBI taxonomy): Eukaryota > Metazoa > Chordata > Mammalia > Afrosoricida > Tenrecidae > Nesogale > Nesogale talazaci. Next base: position 43,020 of record PVJH01013020.1, on the reverse strand, counting down.
AGACCAGTGAGCCCTCCAGCCAGTCTGGCCGGGCACAGCGGAAGCTTGAGCAGGATTGTGCACCATGGGTCCTTTCTGATCCTGTCACTCTACAGAACAGAGAAGAACTAATCATAGAGTTCTGAAGGCTAGCCTCTTTATGACAGCCGATTACCACGACTTCCTTTTGCAGAGAAACTGGAGGGTTCAAACCACCAACCTTTGCGTTCATGGCTTAACAACTGCATGGCCAGGCCTCCTTATGAAGTCCTCCCCAAACATCAACCAAACGCCTCGCCATCAGGTCAATTCGGATTCCTAGCCATCCTACAGGACAGGGGAGAATGACCCCGTGGGTTTCCAAGATGGTACCTCCTTATGGGAACAGAGAGTTTCATTTTTCCCCTGCAGAGTAGTGGGTGGTTTGGAATGGCTGACCTGGTGGTTAATAATAGCCCAAAGAGTGAGCCTCCTCACCATCAGGGTTCTAGACAAAACTCTTTGGCCTGACCGAATGATCCTCATTAATTTAAGCAGGAGACTCTGAGCAGTGTCCACAATCACCCACCCTACTCCTAAGAAGTAGAGGAAAGGTTGGAGGTTTGATGCCACCCAGAGGTACCTCAAAAGACACACCTCATGCCTGGCTGCTGGTGACCTTGGGGTCACGTCCTTGAAAACCAGACGGATTGTTCTCGACACACACAAGGTCTTCCTGAGTTAGAGGCGACTTGACAGCAAACTGGCTTTGGCTACTTGATCTAAGCTGGTGGTGTTACAATGGTCCTGGTGCTGCAGTTGGGCTGCTCACCGCAAGGTTGGCTGTTCAAACTCACTGGCAGTTCCAGATGGAGAGAGATGAGGCTGTCTGCTGTCTACACGGTTGCCAGATTCAGACATCCAGAACCCATTGGTCGGAATCCATTTCATTGTAGTGCCTTGGGTTTGGGGGTTAGAAGACTCCCTATTCTGAGCCAACAGACTTAACCAATATTATCTTCCTTTTGGTCCTCCCTCTCCGAGAGGCACAGGAGGCATCGCCCCTGTGAATTAATTAGGAATCGAGCTCGAGTTCCCATATGGGGGCCACCTATCTCTGCCCTTTCATCGCTGTTGTAAAGTTTATGTTTATGTGCCTGCTAACCCCTTTGTGGGTTTCCGTGCACAGACACCAGGCTCCTTACCCACAGCCCAGCTCTGCCGCGCTGCTGAGATGAAAGGTCAGTGCTAATTGGCAAGGCCGCTAGGGTCTGCTCTGGGTCGGACCTCAAAGCCAACCCTGGCAAATGGCTGATGCCCCCAGCGGGATCCACAGAACCCCGGCTGGTGATAAAATAAAAGATGGAGTGCAGGAACCAAATGGGATCCAGAGTTCACATGTGACCAAATTGTCCTGAGGAGAAGGCTGAGAGTTCTAAGACGTCCCTCCATGCATGCTGGCCTCCTGGTTTACTTGCTGGGGCCTGGAGGGGAGGAGCTATTAGCAAGATCCATGCGGCTTCCCGCCCCCCCCCCCCCACTACCACAACCCATGGAGAAGCTATTTGCCCATTTCTGTCCGATCCCCTAATTGCAGCCGCTGACTGGCGCCTCAGTACTGAGGGACTTCAGATAGGGTCATAGCCCGCTCTGGCAGCAGCATTTTAAAGGCCGCCGCGGGTGTCAGTCACATGTCTCCCTGCACAGTCTGGATGGACGTGGACCGCTGCCAGGAGCACTCAGCTTGCAGGGTTTCTGTGGGGACATTGCAGATCGTGGTCACCCCGTCTGCACCCCAGCCCAGGAATGCTGCTGCCCTGGCTTCCAGGAAGCTGAGATGGCGAGTGTTTGAAGTCAGCTGGGGAAGAGTCAAGGCTGGCTTTCGGAGCCTTCCATCTACAACCCTGGGGAGCACAGCCAGGAGGTGTTCTGGGAGAGCCCACCCCTCAACTCCTAATGTGACAGGACTGGAGACATGGTGGGCCCAATTAATCAGCCTCCCGAGTCTCCCGATGACAGAGGAGGTTAGAGAACATCCTTTTGGTTAATGGCTTGCTACCTGAAGTCTGCACACCCCAAACTTACTCTTTTATTGTGGTATTTCCTGGGAAAGGCAGCTGGATAGACTGCTGTTCTGTAGCGGTGGGAGTGGCGATGGGGAGGAACTGCTTCCCCTCCCCTGCCCTGCCCTCCAGGGCAGCCAGTTGTCACATGTCCACCCAAATGTGCTCCTGCATCTGCATCAGAGCATAACTCCCTGCCCGGCAGTTTTGAAGGCCTGGGTTTTCAGATGTGGATCACCAAGCCTTTCTGCCAAGGTGCCTTTGGGGAGACTCGAACTTCCAACCTTTTGACTAGGAAGCCAGCAGGTTAATGGCTGACATCCCTCAGGGATTCCACCACACAGAGTGGGTCCTTTGAAAGGAAATGACCAAATGCAATTCTTCCAACATTGACTGCCCACCTCCTATGTATGAGGGAGGGCAGGCTGGTCATGCAAGGATCATTGCGGCCTAGCTCTTACACCAGCCTTACACTGGTAATTCTCGCTGGCTGGAGCACAGCATCTCTTCTCCCATCTCTCTTCAAATTCAGCCAAGACTTCCTGGGCCGAGTCATCGGGGGCTCCTTCTGCCTATGGAAATGTAATGGGGGGGGATCTTCTTTATTATATATCCAGCCCTGGTGGCCTGGTGGGTTCTGAGTTGGATCACGAGCCATAAGGTCAGCAGTTTGAAACCACCAGCTGCTCCACAGGAGCAATTTGAGTCATTCTACTTCTATCGAGACTTAAACAGTCGTGGAAACCCACAGGCAAGGTCCGCCCTGTTCTTCAGGGTCCCTGTGAATCAGAGTGGGCTTGAGAACAGTAAAGATTTTACTTTTAATGAGGGGGCACCTGGCGCTTTGGTGGCAGAGTGGCTACTAGCCCAAAGGTTAGGGGTTCAAACCTATTCACTTCTCCGGAGAAAGAGGAGGCTGTCTGCTTCTAGAAAGAGGTGCAGTCTGGGAAATCTCAAAGGCCAGCCCTCCTCTGCGCTACCGGGCAGAGTAGGAATTGATCCAGCGACGATAAGCTTGGGTCATTGTTTCTGGCTGCATGAGGGCAAATCTCAGATGGTATTCACTCCTATCCTATCACATCATACCCCCAACAGATATCACAAGTTACAGACTGCACCTAAAAATATGGCCCTAAGTGGAAGGAAAATAGAGGAGTTATGTGGCAAAACACACCATACATGGCACGGATTTTTTTTTTAAAAAAATCATTTCATTGTGAAGTAGACAAAGGCTACTGAGCAGATCCCAGCTTTATGTTCAGCAATCCCCACCCATCGTGCTTCAGCTCGGCCATCGCTATCCGCTCCATGCACTGCCTGCTGCCGCATCCTCCCTGCGCTCCCCGTGTCTAGTCTGGTCCCCCCCCCCACCTCTGAATGTTGTCCTCGGGTAAAGGCTACCCCTTGGATTGTCAATAGTTGTTGACTCTAACACAGGACTGAGCTTGGTTCCACTTGCGTGGCGGCAGGTTGAGGATACACGCATTTGGCACTGATCACATTTATTTGATTCCTAGAATCAAAGGGAAACCTTGCCTAGCATTCAGCTCATATCCTGCCTCTTCTTCTTTGGAACATATATGCCAGCTCAACAAGTCCTCTACACACACTGGCAGGAGTGGGCCCAATCTGCCACCAGCAGTCTCAACAGGAAAACCCAGGCGGGCCAATGCAATCCCTGCCCTATATTTGCTGGTAGTGTGAGACCAAGCTGCCCACAGGAGAGGTGACAGAGGAATCTGAGGAATACCCCGTCCTCCTATTCACACCAGGTAGCAGTTTTTCCTCTTGCCCTGGTAGCTCCAGCAAGTTCAGTGTCTCCGACGCCCTCTGCCCACTGACCCTGCAGGTGGTTCCCGGATGCTTAGCCGGCAGTTGAAGACAATCCTGGGCAAGTGTCTCCTAAAGATCCACTCAATGACAAATCAGGCCCAGAATCCCCTAGTCCTCTACCAGAGATAGAAGGTTATACAAGCCCAGGGGCTGCTGATCCACTACCCTGTGACAGAGATCTGGCGGAAAACCCACAAGCCATTGCTGCACTCTCCACCCTGAGGATCTGGTATTCCCTATCATCCACCTACCAACCAGAGTGATGCAGGTAAGCGCCCACCCCCGCAGTAGACACAACATAACAGAGGGAGCATACGTGGATCTGGAAGCATGAAGTTGGTCAGAATAGTACTGTAAAGGCTCAGGAAACGAAAATATCCTCGGAGTAGAGCCTACAAAAGAAGGTTACCCACATGGTAAACCCAGATACGAGGACTGCCTGCTAAAAATATAAGCCGCAATAAAGTCTGCAGTCTCCTAGCACAATTTCCCAAATGTCTATGGTACAATGAAAAATCCAGCCACACCAAGAACCACACAAATCACAAATCGAATGAGAAAAGACAACCAGCTGGCATCAGTACTGAGAAGAATCAGATGTCTGAACTATCAGACACGACTTCAAAGTGGCCGCCATTAGCCTGGTTCAACAAGAATTATGAATCCCCTTAAAGCAAATGAGGGATCAGAAAGCCTCGGCAAAGAAATAAAAGTGAAAGAACAGGCCCATCCTAACAATAATTTAAGTTCTCTCAAGTAGGAAGTGTGTATCATGTTATTGAATGGGTTTTCCTGGATAAATATATGTATCATTGAATATACACTTATTCCACCATACTTTTCTTTTCTATACTCTAATATATAAGTACATTTCCTGTGGAGCCTGAATGTATCATTTCCATAGATGGGTGACACTAAGGGGGAAGATAATTGCACACTGTTGGGGTACGGCTGGGGTGACTGAACAAGAAATTATTGATCAACTAACCAATTCACTCAATCCTTTCATTTTTGGCTTTGAGATGCACTTTTCTTATCGACAAATTCTATTTGGAACAAGAAGGACAGAATCCAAGAGAGCAGACATGCTTTGCACAAGAAATGTATCCACCTTGAGAAGTACAGTAAAATGGTATTCCAAGTTGCTCATTCATTAATTCATACCCATGTCTCAGTCACTGTTCTAGGCACCAGAGATAGCGTTTTACTTCTGTTATTGTTATTAGTTCCTATTGAGTCAGTACTGCTCATAGCAGCCTGATAGACAGCAGAACGGCACATCCAGATTTCCAGGAAATTTCAAGGGTGTCATCTGGTGCCCCCCAGGATCCAGGGGTAGAAGAACCCACAACATCCCCCCCTGTCTTTCATCACCCTGCAGAGAGGTGGCCTGAATGTAGCCCAATCTGTGTTCTAGTAGAGAGACTACATCTATTGAGAGCATGAGAGTGGTTATATTAGGCTGGGTTCACCATCAAGATGGATACTTGGACAAGTAGATAGGTAGGCAGGTAGTTGATGATAAATAGATAGATAGATAGATAGATAGATAGATAGATAGATAGATAGATAGATAGATTTCAAAGAAGTAGTTGACAGCACATTGGTTTGATCACTCATGTTCCAGGAACCAGACCTCAGAGGATGAAGAGTCAGATGCAGGGACCAGAAAAATAGAATGTATGCTAAATAGAAGCCCTGCTCTTAAGACCATGCCCCCTTTTATCTGATTGGATGCTCACAGATCACAAATGTAGAATGAGTACACAATATCTGCCAAACCATAGGTTAGTCAAATTGACTTACAAACTTACTCATCACCAGGTCATTGCACGTTTTAGACTCAGGGCCCAGGCGGTGCTTAGACACCATCTGCTTACAAGAGGGTTAGGTGATGCTAGCTGCCCAGCTCTTAGGCATCTTGAGTTCGCTTGCTCCTTGGAGATTAGGTTGGCGATCAGTCTCGCATGGGTTAGCTTGTTACTTGGGTTCACCTTCCCCCTAGGTAGGAAGCATCACCATGATATCTATAACGTGGAAAAGATGCTGAAAATGTGCTCTGGGAGGCTCCTCCTCTCTATGCCCTGAAGGCTCTTACTGCCACTAACCTCCCCCCCTTGCTACTTGCACAGAATCTTTTATTCTTTCATATCATCCTCAGCCACCGGCAGAACATAATGGAGCCTATTCCCATTGGGTCAGTCACATAGCCGACTAAGATGTCGGGTTAATCACCCATTCTTTCAGCTCAACCCACTATTGGGCATGGAGAAAACCCATTCCTGAGCTAATAAAATTAATTTCTGAGTAGCCAGAGGAACCGGTATTATCTGTATAATGTGCCAAGGTAATTTTTTAAAAAATCTACAAAGTGATGATGAAGTATCTACTCACTGCAGGTTAATAAGCTGATGACAGAGGGTCTTCATTCACGTTCATACAAGTAACTACAGTTAGCAGGATTTAGTCTCCAAATTTGGTCTTGTGTGCTTAAACTAACAAATAACCATGTAAAGGTTTGTCCTTATAGCTGCCACACATGTCACATTGTTATACATGCTACAGGCACCCACACTTTGATTCTGTAGCTATATAAGTGGAATCACTTTATAGATCATATGTTTTCCTCAAGTATGTGTACATTCATTTATATTATAACTTCATTTCCATAAAGATTTTGCAGCAGCAGAATTGAATCCAACTGGATCTGACCATCCCCCCCCTTTTTAATTTGAACCACAGTTTTCTCTCCTTACTATAAAAATTACGGTGCCATTAAAATGTAAGGAATGACTGATGAAAGCTCGTGCATAATGAATTGCTACTTTGAGAATTAGCTTCTTACTTCTATATGTTGAAGGATATGCTTACTGTCCACATGTAAATATTTCACTCTACATGATAAAGAGCTGTGTGGCCAGGTGAAATCAATTTAACCCTCTACATGTCCATTTCTCCATCTGATGAATAAAGATGGTTTCCCTGGCTCCCTGGCACACTTACTGCAAGGATAAGCACAGGGGTGTATACAGTATACAGAGCACGCCAAAGAGCACCCATCGAATAGCCATGAGCAAATGCCAGTTGGTCTTACGATTGTTGCTATCGTTTCAAAAACAGAGCAGAAAGACTCCAACACTCCCTGCTGATCTCTTCTTAAAAAGAAATTTTGAGCACCATCAGCAATTAGTTTTCATCTTTCTCTAACATCCAGTTCAACTAAAAGGAAGAGTTGGCATCCTGGGAAGTGGCTTTCATATGATGATTTCATTCCAGAGCAGAAATGTAGAGGTGGGGAGGTGCACGGGGCTGGAAAGGTGGGGCAATGGAATTCTAGTCTGCTTGACCAGCAACACAAGGTGAGAGGCAGAGGTGAGGTTGGAATTGAGGTCTCACAACTTGTGGGTCTGTTTGAATTTCCAACAATGGTTCCAACAGCCATATTTGTTTAACATGAACCTGCTTGCTTTTTTTTTTTTTAGCCTTCTGGGGTTGACATAAATTATCAGTATTTGTGTTTCTGAGTAGAGAAGACTCTTGGGGAATTGTGGCTATAGGCCTGTGATTATTTATGCTCATGTATCAAGACCCAACAGCTCTATTTGAAGACTATTCAACACCCATGTCCCTGGGTCTCTTTTCAAATCCAAATCCAAATCGTCTCTTTTCTAACAATGCCAAGCCCCCCCCCCTTACTCTTTAACCCCATGTCCCTCCCCCTCTTCCTCCCCCCACTAAATCAGATAAAAAGCAGATGGATACATTTTGATTCTTAATTTTCATCCCAAAGAATTCAGATAAAGAATAGTTACTAATTCACAGTAAATTACACATTGTGTGCTTTTCTTGTCAAATAGTCAGTTAACCCTTCCAGTTGACACCGAATTTCCTTTGCAACATTATTTATTGCCATCCCTTTAGCAAGGCTGCTCAGAGGACAAACCGGGGAACTTTGTGAAGAGTGCTTGGAGCAGTAAGGGATGTGTGGCCAGTGATTTGATTCATGGTTTCTGAGGCGCGTGTGACAGGGGAGATTGGGGAGAAATGGGGAGCTAATGACAAAGAGGAAAAGAAAGAAGGAAAAGCTCTAAAATTGATTCTGGTGATGACTGTACAACTCTTCCTCAGGTTGTTCAACTCTTGAATTGTCTTCCGTGATTGTCGTTGGGTGCAAACAAGCTGGTTCCTACTTAGCATGACCTTATGCACGACAGAAGGAAACCCTGCCCAATCCTTCCCCATCCTCACAGTGGTTCCGAGGCTTGAACTCGTCGCTGCAGCCACTGGGTCAGTCCAGCTCATGGAGGGCCTTCCTCTTTTTCACTGCCCCTCTACTTCACCAACCATGTTGCCCTTCAATTTTGTGATCTATGAATTATATACCAATGAAACCTTATTTTAAAACTTTATTTGTTCCAACCTACCCAGTGGCTCCACAGAAGAAAAGTCTGTTGGTTCGCTCCCATAAAGATTCCAGCCAAGAGCCCTCAGGGAGCTCAGTTCTGTTCTTAACACATGGGGTAGCCCCGTGCCAGAACTGCCTCCCCACATCACCCTGCCTTGCGCTTCCCGGTAGCAAGTCAGTCACCACCCAAATGTCCTTTCCGTCTGGCTTCTCCTCTGCAGGCATCAGGTGCTCTGCTGCCTGTTCTGTGCGAGAGGCTGCTTCCATTGTCCCCAACATTTCCTTCCATGTATTGATTAATGCAGAACATATAAGATAGGTATCAGATATGGAATATGATTGACATCTCTCCTTGGTCTTCTTTACCTAGGACCACTCCTCTCTTCTTTGTTTCTTTTGTAACACTGACATGAAGATTCTGCCCATGTGTTCTACTTTGTAAAGATATTTAAGTCATGTCCTGTCTATTATCCCACCCCTTATCAGACGCTGGGGGGAGCACTTTGCCATATCCCACCACCTACAGCCCTTCATTGGACAGAAAAGATTCGATGGAAGCAGGATGCATTATGGTGTGTGAAGAACTTCTGGAGGGAGGTGTATTGAGTGTGAAAGAGGGAAAAAAGAGGGTATGAAGAAACAAAGACCCATCACAAAAGTTGCTGGGAGGATGAGAACATGCCCATCAAACTAGCAGCCTATTTAAGGGGTCTTCGGGAAAGTGTGAAGTACTTGAGGTCATGAATCCCAGTTGATCCTGAATGTTCAGAAAGAAATGCAGTCGGTATGATAGACATAAAAGGATCCTATAACATAGGAGAAGAGTATAGTGATTCATGCCAGCTGGAAGAGTTCCAGAGGGCTTCACTGAACAGTTATAGACATTTGTGTTAGACCTCAAAGGTTGAAGATGATTTGGACAGGAAGAGATGAGAGAGGGCATTTGAGTAGAAGGTATTAGCCGCCCCTCCACCCACCTTTGGTTGAAAATGACAAAGCACCTGAAACAAATTATGATCAGGAAGCGCCCAGGCACCTTGTCTCGTTGGATGTTCTACAATCTGGTTTTGGTTGCTTCCTCCTGGTTATAGTCAAGTTAAACGGGTTTGATAGGAATACAGAGTACATGGCGGCCTTTGCTTCTCCATCATACCATCCATGGGGAAACACAGACTGAGTTTGCCTCATTGTTGACGATGCTAATTTGGATCTCTTGCTTAGGTGAAGAGCGGTTCTCTCCATTGTTCTTAGTAAATAATCTGTAGGCAAACAAACTGAGACCATTGCAACCTGTGGTCCAGTGGGTGAAGTATCGCTGATGAGCCCTGCCTGAGTCAAGGATTACATTTGTTGGCCTTATGTATAGTTTAACTGCCTTTTAATAATAGGTCCTCCACTCCAGCATTTAAGTTCTGATAGTTTTTGTTATTGTTTGTTGTCTAAAAACTGGAGACCAAAGGGAATTGTCCAGTTCCCTGAAAACTGTGCTTGTGAAATACAGCACATGTTAGGAATACAGCCAAGAACACATTGTGTGGCTATATTTTAGAAAGAACCATGTATTTTATAAAAGGGATAGCTCTGGTACTGAGATTAATATGGTCCAAGATGTTCAGCTTTTGTAGTTTGTGGAAGAAACACTGTAATATGTCATTTGACATCATGAAGGAATCCCATGTCTATTCACTGATAACTCATTGGCAATAGACCACAGCTGTTAAGAGGCAGCCCAGAAAAAAGAAAGGGGAAAGAAGGAGGGAAAAAAATAAAAAGAACCATACAACCAACCATCTGACTTTAATTAGTAAAGAGAATAGTCCCCAAATGTACAAGTATGAGGTCATTGGTCGGTCAGAAAATTATAGTGCAACTTGAAAAGAATTAGTAGAGTGACCTTAGTATCATTCTTGTACAGGAAAAGGCCCCCCGGTGGCACTGCGGGTTAGGCATTGGGAAGCTCAGTCAAAACAGGCAGTTGAAAATCACCAGCCTCTGGAAGGGAGAAAGAGGAGGCTATCTGCTCCCATAAAGATTTAGATAGTGTGAGCATGAGTTAGACATCATTCCATGGCAATGAGTTTGGTATAGGAAAAGGCTAGCTCTTGCTTTCATATTTTTGTTATACTGTGGAGACACTGTCTTCATCCATTACTGACAACGAGCCATCCTTTCCTGTCACTATTGTAAACACTCACCTAGATACAAAAGTATGGGCTCTCCATTACTGAAGGCCTCCTGGACAGCAGAGCATCCATAAGAGTGCCCATCAGGTCATACCATCCACAGAGATAGGGAAGGCCATGGCTCCAGCAGGTTCTGGGAGGGAAGAAGTCTATCATTTCAGTTTGAAACATGATAGATTTGTAATGTCCATGAGGCATGCAGGTGGAGAGCTAGGGTTGATAGCAAGATGAACCTCACATACCAGGAAAGGATCAAAGCTGAAGGCACAGGTTTGAAATCCATGTACAGATAATGCTGCTTCAACTCATGAAACTGGAAGGCCTGGAGCAAGGGAGGAGTAGAAGAAGAAGAAGAGCTTAAGAGTTCAGGGGCCAAGTCCAGGACATTTCAATGCTACAAGGTTAAGGAGAGAAGAAGAACTAGCAAAGAAGATTGGGTAGTAGTAGCTGTGGGGTTGAAGGAAAATCAAGATACACAATCTCTTTGAGAATAAAAGAAGAAGCCCTTTACACAAGGAGATAGCAATTAATGATGAAACAGTTCACTGATACATCAAATTCAATGAGGACTGATTGAGGAGTGGATTTAGCAATATGGAAGTCATTGGCGATATAGACCAGTACAGGTTTGAAGGGTGGTCAGGTACGAATTTCTTCTAGAAAAAGTGTAATTGGCAAGGTGAGAGGAAGAAATGGAAGCAGCAAGATTGGACCAGCTTTCAAGGACTTTTACAGTAAAGCAGGTCAGAGGAAAGGGGTGGAGTGGGGGGTAGGAGGGGTGGTGGAGTCCAGAGGAGGAGCCAACACAAGATAACTTGGTTATATTTCTGTTTTTAAGATGAGAGAGATAACAATACATTTGTGGGTTGATGGAAAGACCATGATAAATTATACATTGTGCTAGAGAAGAATAGGGAAAATAGCAGAAGCAAAGTCTTTCCAGCGACATGAGCTGGATCAGACATAATGCACACTCAAACTCCATCTTGATTAGGAACACCAAATCAAGTCAACGCTGACTCACAGCAGCCCTAAAGGACAGCATAGAACTGTCCCTGTGAGAGACCACAACTACTCCATGTTCAGGAGTAGAAAGTCCCATCTTTCTCTCATGGATCAGTTGGTGGTTTGAACAGCTGACCTTAGAGTTAGTGACCACCACATCACCAGGCTCCTTGAATCAGAACACAGCTCATCTATAATGACACTGGAGGGAGCAATCCATCAGTCCAGCTCCTGGTAGGTACAGTGATGGTGGTGGAGTGTGTGGAAATTCTCCCCTGAGTATTTCCAGTGAAGCAGCAAAGAAGACCATCAGTTAAGGAGGAAAATACAGGAGAGGATATGAGAGAGTTAAGGAGACAACCCTTTGCAAAACAGTGGTCTTTGGAAGAAGAAAATTTTCATAAATTCTAAAATTTATAAATAGTATTTATAATCATCTCTGGTCCCAATGAAGTACAACTGGACTTTAATAAAAAGGCTCTACTCTCTGAATAATAAGAACTCTATTAAATAGCCTTTGGGTTTAAGACAAGAGAAAACAAAAACAGAAAGGAAAAACAAACCAAAAAAACCTGAAATCGCATGTTATCCTGAAAACAAATCCTAACTATGAAGCCTCTGGTCACAAGGACCAATGTGAGTTTATTGTGAAATCCTAGGACAATTGGGTCATAGTGTCTACAGGAATATCTAGTGGAGTGGGCTGTCTGCAACCTCTTTACCATCCTGCTAGATTCACATGGAAAAGCACACATTCGAGACTGTCATGTTGCAAGCACATTTTCCAAAATCCACTCAAGTTTCACTCCTCCAAAAAAGTCAATGTAAGGATTCCAAGGTGACTCATTATGTGAACTTATTTGGGAATTATTAGCCCACACACCTATTGCAAGAGAAAGAAATTAGAGAGACAAAAACTGGGAGGGAGAGAGGAAGAGACGAGTCTCAAAGATGATATTAATATGCACCTAAGCAGATCCACTGAGAGTGTACAGACCACAGAAGAATTCAGTAAGATAATTAGATAAAAAGTTAAAATACAAAACATTAAATCAATTTAAATAATCCAAAACTCAATAGAATATGTAATACAAAAAAAGAAAATTTATAGTAGGAATAGTAAAGATAACATATTTGAGAATAAACTTTAGTAGCTACATAAGGTAAAAGTTTTAGAATATCCCTGAGGGAGACAAAATTTGAAGAAATGAAGGGTAAAGGGAGACTTACGTAATATAAATACACGAATTTTTCTTCAATTACTCAATATATTTAACAAGCATAATTTTAAAATGTTAATCATATTTTGGACAAAAATGGGTTGATTCCAGGATACATGGGGAAAATGGAACAAACAGTAATATCCACAAAAATTGGGGGAAGGGCATGAATCTGACAAAGAACAGCCACATCATAGAACCAGTCCTGCCAGCAGCTACTATGACAGATTAGAAAGCTACCCGTATTAGAATATAACAATGCTGACACAGCAATCAATGTAGCAGATGGGAAGCCTAAGATGGGCCAAAAGACATGTCGAAATTTAGAATATGTGCAGAGAAAATCAGACTCACTCACTATTGCGTTGATTGCCACTCCTTGGGACCCTGGAGACAGTACGAACCACCCCCTTTGGAATTCTGAGGCTGCACATCTTTACTGGGCAGAAAACTCCTTCTTTCTCTTGGTGAGCAGCGAGAGGGTTTGAATTGCTGATGCTGAGGTGAGCACGGCCCTGCCTGATCCTCTGACCCCAGGACCCCGGTCATTTCCGCTCTAACAGACTCTTCTCTCTCTACTTGAGCAACAGAAACGGATTCAATGGTCTGCAGGTTCTATGCTGGACACAGACACTTACATACACTTCCTTGTTCTCCTTCCGATTTTATTTCATTTGTTTTTCTCTTAACTTCTCCATGGGTGAAAGCTCTCCCTTCCCCGACTGCATCAGAGAGAGTCGCCACTACTGGAAAGGCTCTGCGTTCAGTCTTTGGCTGTAGAGAAAGACTCCCTGTGGGTTCACAGAAGGTTGTTCTGCAGGGGGATGGCCTGCAGGTTCTGGAATATGAGGAACGGGGCCCATAGAATGAACTGGTGCCCTGACCTTCCCACTTCTCCTTGGCTAGCAGGGAAGATGCGTAAAGAACAGGAAAATGAGTTGTCCAGTGAATACCAGTTCTTGCTGGGGAGGGCATAGCAGAGTCTACAGGTCTTTTTCACCTTTACTGCGTTTCTTTTCATTTGTCTGTCTTATCACTCTCTCACCTCTTTCATCTAACGTTACTAGTTCCTACTTAGACCTTTCTTCTCTCCTTTTCCAAAGCTGCAAGAGAGTAGCCTACCACGGTCCAGTGGGGGAGGAAGATGGATCAACAAGGTCTCTCCCAGCTCACTTTGACCATCCAGGTCTGTTCTGTCTGCCTGGAAGCTGGGTAGGCGAAGGACAGCATGCAAGCTATGGAAACTGGAGCCTCACATATCATTTCAGAATGTGGAATACGAGGTCCAAATAGACCCTGAACCAACCAATGGTGCCTCTCTGTCTTGACACACAAACACACACACACATATATATATATATATATATACATATACATATATATACACACATATATATATGGGTGTTTTTTTCTTTAAGACTTAAAGTTTCACCCAAATAACCCCTGAACCAATGGTGCCTCTCTGTCCTGATGTGTGTGTGTGTGTGTGTGTGTGTGTGTGTGTGTGTATGGATGGATGAGGTTTTTTACTTCAAGACTTAAAGTTTCATCCTTCATAGAAATAAACACTACAGCCATGTGACCCACAAGAACAATTTCAAGTCTTTGGAAAATTGCCTCTACTTTTTGATAGCATTTGCGAAAGAAGTGATATTATACCTACTGTCTCATGAGGATGCTCAGATTATAGGGAAGCAATCCACTTTTATATTTATGCATTATTTTATGATCCTGATTGAAATAAAATGCTGGCTGGAGGTGCATTAGAGTTCTCTGCACAGAGCCTCTGCAGAATTGGAATGAATATACGTCACTGGTTTTGAGAAGAGACTCAAAGCATAACCATTCCATTTGCGCTTCCAGAGATGTGTGTGTGTGTGTGTGTGTGTGTGTGTGTGTGTGTGTGTGGTTTGTTTTTGGTTCACTTCCAATTTGCATGTTTACCAAAATCCAAAGGAAAAGAAAAAAATTTACGATCTCCCTCCCCACCTCCACCCCAGAATAATCCATTTAAGTCAAAACTGGAGAAGAGAAAGAAAAAAAAATTGTAGCTTTCAAACACCATTAGTTTGCTAATGATAGCTTTCACTCTGTGACAGTTCTCAGACTGATAAGATGCTCCAAACATCCACGGACGGGGGAGGGCCATTTATAGGCCCCGGTTCTGTCTCTGCAGCCTGCACATGTTTTCAAACATAATTTCATGCCTGCTTTCTGACAGCTCATTAAACAAAGGCCTCTCGGTGCCTATACCGCCCGTCTCCCCGCTGAGAGTGTAACATATTTACGGCCTTTGCAGATTGCTGGCTGCTGGCGCGCCTTCCCAGTGGCCCGCCTGCCAACTGCTTATCAGTCTCCCCCAAAGGTGGCATCCTCCTCGTTTGTTTAGGTAGGGATGGCCCTGCAGTTGACCCTGGGAGGCCAGCGACAGCGTGATGAGGAGCGGCTCCTGCACAAACTAGATAAAAACAATCAGGCACGCGCGCAGACAGCAGTGGCCCGCTGCTCCCCGAGCGCACGGGCGGCGGCGCGCCGAGCCCCCACTCACCAACCCACCACGGGCTGGCAGTTGTTAGCTCGACAGCTGGCAGACCGCAGACCTTGGGGGGGTTCTGCCTCCGAGAAAGCAAACAAGGTTTCAGGAGTGTTGAAGAGCTATCTGGGCCTGCGAACCCCGGTGATCAGAGCTGCGGGCGCCTAATTACCTGCCTCTCGACTGCCATTAAACCGTCATTATGCATCCAAGCCCATAAAAGCCCCGATGAATGCAGCACCTTAGACTCCTTTTTATCCCTTTCTCCCGCTTTTGCCAAAAGCGTTTTGCTGGGGTCCTGAGAGGACAAATGAAGACATCCTGGAGGCGGTGAGAGGCTGCCGGCTGCAACCATCTGCTGTTGCGGGCTCTGACAAATGGGGTAACAGGTTTCTGCTGCGCAAGTACTGGGGGTGGGAAGAGGGGGTGTCTTTGGGACTGAATAGGAATTGTCCTTAACAAGGGAAGACAAGAAGGACACACAGAGAGGGCAAGATCTCTTTCTTTCTGTCCACTTATCAGTGCTGTCAGCCCATAGAGGTATGCCTGAAGGTCAGACTCCAGGCATGCGCAAGGGTTCTGGCAAAATCTCTGCTGACCTTGGACCCAGGAATGCCGCTGCTGGGCTGCTGGCCTCCAACTGGCACCAGAGCTGGGAAGTCTAGGGACTGGTGCACCTGCAGTTGGTGCTGTCTCCCTAGAGGACAATAGTTTCTGATTTATGGTCACCTTGGATGCAAGATGTAATCTGCTCAACTTTTTATCATTCTTATTTCAATTTTTTAGGGGTGTTATTTAATACACACCACGCCCTGGGAGTAGGGACGGTTACATCCTTCCATTGCACAGATGAGAAAGCTGAGCCTGGGAAGGGAGATGGAAAAACTGGTCCAAAGTCTCGGTTGGTCAACAAATTGTACCCAGAGCCTCCTGAGCCCAGAAGCCCATGAAGTCAGAATCGACAGCAACCTGCTTTGTTTTGCTTCAGTGTTTGGTTTTCTGGGTTTCCTCTCTCGTCGTTCACAAACCTCAGCATCCCTGAGGGGCAACTGGAGAGACATCCAGACAATTGCCATTGGGGTTCCCCCTTTGTTTTTCAGAAGTACCCCCAGGTGATTCGGATCCAGAGCTCAGTTCCTTCTGGGGCTGTGTGCTCCATTTGCATCCCTGGTACACAGCAGAGTGCTTCTGGCACACAGTAGGTGCTCAATCAATGGCGAATGGAGGGTTCACTTTTACGCCACCCGGGGTGGGGCCTGGTGGTAGAGTCCTTGATTGCTCACAGTGTTGGTCAGAACCACCCACCACTCTGCTACAGCTACAGGAGCTGTCCCCTTCTGTACAGATCACAGCCCCCCAAACCAGATGGGGCGCGTGAGTCAGGCTCCATGGGGCTTTAGAGGTCATCTTTTCTTCCTGTTCATTGTTTCCTTTTTTGGGGGGATCACTGCCCTCTGGTGGTCCTGAGAGCTACCCAGCCTTGCTCCTGGAGAGCCATTGCTGGATTTGAACTGCCAAGTCAGTGGGGCCGCAGTCCTACACTCAACCACTATGCCACTGGGGCTCAGCCCTCATTGTTTCTTTTTGTTTTATTTTTTTCTGCAAATTGTTCTCTGCTTTCATTGGAAATAAACTTGGATATCACCAAAGAACCCAGGTCAGCTTCAGTGTAACACGTCTTCCTCTGATAACCACTCAGACCCATGCTTAGACCAGATGGGTAAGGAATTTGGATTTTTTTTAAAAAGACTGACCCTTCTCTCATTCCTAAAAATAACTATTTACTTATTTAGGTTTGTGTGTGTGTGTTCTAACCCTTTTGCTTGTGAACTAGAACAGTTCAAGGAAAGACATACTCTATGTAATTGCACAGCCCATTCAAAACAACAGATCAGTCCTAGTACCCCATTACTACCACCCCCTCCCCATATTTCTTCCACCCTCTGCTTTGTCTCTCCCTCCACACTTTCCTATTTTTCTTGACGTTTCGTAAGTTTTTTTCGTTATTGAGAATAAGTAAAAATGCACAGGAAGCCAGCAGCTTCTCCGTGGACAAATCTGTAAGGCTGATTAAGTACTTGGAGTCATGCAGTCCTGTCCATCAGCCTTCTCTGAGCTGTTACATGAGCCCTCAGGATGTGCCCCTACAAGTCCTGTCGAAGCTGTCGGGAGGCTGTTGACAAATTGATATCTCTCACTCATGACAGAGCATGGTGCTCAGAGCAGATCTCCTTTACTCGTGAAAGAATGTGATTGCTCGGTTTTAACAAGATAAGCATGACACTGCTATCTGCAAGGTTAGCGGTTCAGACCCAGCAGCCACTCAGAGTGAGGAAGATGTGGCTGTCTGCCACATAAAGACTTGACGATCTTCTGCATCCTACTTTGGTGGGTGTCTGCTAGGATCTTAAAAGCTTGTGACCAGCCATGTCAGGTGCAACTACTTGGTGCAATGAGGGGATTGCAGTGGATGAATCAAAACAGCATGCGCATGGATTATAAATATACAATTGGTGATCTGGTTTGGTAAATCACCACCTATACAGGGTAAAGTTACGCTATGAGCTGGAATCAACTTGATAGCCATGGCTTGGGCTTTCCCGGTATATTTTGGGTTTAAGGCCTAAAGATGATGTCAGAGAAAGGATTTCTTTCGGGGATTCAATCTACTCACATCGGTTCCCAAAAGTTTACAATCTATACAGGTCTGCTCTTAGAGAGTATTTAATTCTCTTGGGAAAAGGCAGGGAATGAATTTTATAGAAATACAATTTATTTTTTCTATAAGTTCTGAGCACTGCAGAGTCAACTGCTTTCATAGTCACGTTGCCTCTTCCTACCGCAAAGACTCTGGTACCTGCAGAGGGTCAGCACAAAGGCCATCCCCCCGGAAACTCTCATTCTATTGAATATTTACGATGGGGTGATCGCTGCTTTGAAACTATCCGTGAGTGCACATTTGTTAGCCCTGTTCTACTGCACATGAAGCGTGTTTGTCACGTCGCTTATAAATAATCTGAACTCTGTTGTGTTTTCTGAGGATGCTCCGTGGTTTTGCACATCCCACACTATCAGAAACCTGACCCATGTGCAGCTTAATTCTGTGACATATGATGTTTAATGCATCCTGACACATCATCACCTCTAGTTTATGAATGAGGAGACTGTAGCTCAAAGGAATGAGGTAACTTTTCTGAAACTGTGCCATTAGTAGGATTGCAGAGACTAGGTTTAGCAAACCAAGTGACTGAAGAGTGAAGCAATCTCTGTGTCACCTTGTTGCCAAAAGAGCAGAGGGTTGTGTTTAATAAGGAGCAGGTGAAAGACTAGAAGGAAGAGATGCTCATGGCAAACATTGGCTGCCTTTGGGAGAGAGGATTTTGGTTTTTTAATCCATTTTTGTGTTTTCTGAATTGTAGTCCAGCAATCCTACATGAACACACATGCATACGCTGCCAGGGTATGCCCTATTGCACTACCTGAGTATACTTAATGATTGCAAATTTATTGAGGAAAAAAATTGTTTCTATCAATAGTTCATTGAACTAAGTGGCGTTTGGGTGGGAAGGGGCACAGAAAATAATTGGGCACAGAAGAGATTTCTCTTAATTAAAAATATCCTCACCACAATAAAACTTGCTAACTGTCTGTGGGAGAAGTCTGGGTTTGATTCTTATAATAGAAAGGAGATCCGATTTGCTGTCATTTTTTAAATCTTTTTTTTTTTTTAAAAAACCTTAAGAAGTTTAGGACTGAACTGAGGATGAGTGAAAGTGTCTTGCTAATCTTCACCACTTTGCAAGTTTACAAGGGTCCCTGGAGGTACCAGGGGAAGAGAGGGCGCCTGAAACATTAGATTGCTGGCAACAAGGTGGGTGATTCAAACTCACCAGCCACTTCAGAGGGGAAAGAGGCTGCTTGCTCCATTAAAGATGCAGTCTTAGAAAACTTCAGGTTGCTATGAATCTACATTCATTCAATGGCAATGGGTTCAGCCTACAGATTCACAAAGGACGCTGTCATCTCCTTTTGAACTTGACAACCCTTGATTCCATACATCCCACTCACCAGACACTGTGCCCCAAGATTTCTGGTCAATTCATTTGATCTTGATGTGTAGCAGCCTTGTAAACCAGGTTGAGAACTGTAGTGTCTTGCACCAGAATTCCTGGTCGGCAAGCAATGGCTTGAGGACAATGATGCCTAAACCTTCTAAGTTCGACACACAAACAAACCAACCTCATGCCATGTAGTTGATCATGACCCGTAGTGACCCTGTATGACAAGATAGAACTGCCCTGGAGGGTTTCTGAGACTGTGACTCTTGCAGGAGCACAAAACCTTGTCTACAAGGCCACAGAACAGTTGGTGGTTTTGAACTGCTGACTTTATAATTAGCAGTCCAACATGAAAGCACTATGAGATTATACTACCTGCTGGTGCCTCTCTGGATCAAACTGTTCCTTTGCAAATCTGTAATGAAGGCTATGCTCGGTCTGTGGGTATCTTTACACATTGTCAGATTCTGTTTTACATTCCCCAGTTTCCCAGGGGCCCAGCTGCCCATCTGTGACAAATTATGCACTGGTCCCCTCCCTATGAATAATCTCTTGGGTCTCCAGCCTCCTCTCTTCTTTCCTCTCTCTCCCCTGGGTCTGCTCCTCTGCTGCAAAACCTGGAGACGCCGCCTCCATTTCCTCAGCATATAAATGAATTTGTTTGCAACAATGAATGGTAATTACTAAGTCCTCCTCTTGCTTGATGGAGGAAGAGATCTATCAATGTCCTGCCTTTCATCAAAGAAGTACCTCATCGGTTGCCATCGGGTCAGTGCTGATGCAGGATGGTCCATGTGTGTCCGAGTAAGATCGTACGTGGGGGCTTGTGTTTTCAGAAGCAGACCACCAAGCCCTTCTCCCCAGATCCTCTGCGTGGACTCCAACCTCCATCCTTTGGCTTAGCCGCTGAACACATGACCAGGGCACCACCTGGGAATGTCCAAGGCGTGTCTTAGCCGTGAGACAAATAAACCTCATGCAGGGCCAATGGAGAGAGGAAGACCGTGCCACTGAAGTGATTGTTGCTGCTGCTGGGTGGCATGGAGTGGCTTCCCACTCCTGGGGACCCTGTGTACCACAGAATGGCCCTGTGTATCACAGAACCACCCCGTGTATCACAGAATGACGCTGTGCATCACAGAACACAGCTCCACCTAGGAGAAGAATAACAGAGGAAAGCAGGGTTTCCTGTCAAAGGACTGCTTTGTTGGCAGATGCCTGCATTCTGGATCATACGGAGAAGCATTGGCAAGGGACAGCAAAGGCATTAACACCTGTCTACACTTTGCCTTAGTGAATTCGTTTCTAAGAATCTGTCCTAAGAAATCATCTAAAAACACAGAGAGCTTTGTGCATGAAGCTGCACATCTGAGTTAATTAAGAGAGTGAGAAACGGGGGAAAAGGCACCAGTTATGTAAACCATGACACAATGAAATATAAAGTAGTTAATGAGAATATTTTGAACTTACTGAAAAACATTCCTGTATCATATGAAAATATTATATCATCAAATATAACATTTCATGGCAAAAATATTTATATTGGCAATATATGTCCAAAAGCTTGGGAGATGAGTACCAGGAAATGATAGTCTTAAAGCAGCAGTTCTCAACCTTCCTATTACGGTGACTCTTTGATACAGTTCCTCATGTGGTGGTGACCCCCAACCATAAAATGATTTCCTTTGCTACTTCATCACTGTCATTCTGCTACTGTGATGAATCGGACGACCGCTGTGAAAAGGTCACTCAACCCCCAAAGGGGTCGCGACCCACAGGATGAGAACCATTGATCTAATTTTTCTCCCCTGCCTCAAACGCAGACCAGACTCCCTGACTGCTGTTGAATTGATTCGGAGTCACGGTGGCTGCACAGCGCAGGACAGAACTACCTTTGTGGGTTTCTGAGACTGAAATGCTTAGGAGAGTGGGAAACTACATGCCCCCTTCTTCTTTTAAATCACATTAAAAAAATCAAACCCACTCATGCCAAGTCAACTGCATCTCACAGCAATTCCACAGGCTCGAGTAGAACTGTGCCAGAGGGTGTCCAGGGCGATAAACCTCTAAGGAAGCAGACCACATCTTTCTCCCATAGAACAGCTGGGGGCTCCAGCAAGCAACCTTTGGATTAGCAGTTGACCTCTGGATCATCAGGACATAAAACTTCAAAGATTGCTATTTCCTTAGATCATTTGCATATGAATGCTTCTTTGGTGACTAGCATTTATTTTGTCATGGGTAAGAGAATGAGCTTTTGCAATTTGCAGCTCAACCATAGATGTATGAGTGGACTTGTAGATTGAATTTAATTGCAACCTTATCTAAAAACAATCCCTTCTTGAGACATGGCCCTGCTCAATCCTTACCCTCTTGAAGAGATCACTGGAAGATATGGGTGCTACAGCAAAGTGTGGTGAGAAAATCAGACATGATCTAGCTATCAGCAGAAAAATCGCTTTGGGATCTTAAAGGCTTGGTTGTAAACAAGCTGTCATGGAAGTGAAACATCAACTAAGTCCTTATGGAAAAAGCACACCAGCCTGTGAGATTGAAGGATTGCAAATAAAATCCATATCCAGAGGAGGAAACAGTATCAGAGCTTAAATTATGAGCACCCGGTTTGCAGAAGGCTGTGGAGGAGAGTGGAAGCCCCCAATCCATTTGCAGGGTCCCCACAGGGGCTGTGCCTCTGATGAACCCTCTCTGATCACAGTCCAGGCAGGTGAATAGCCTTGCTTTTAGCCAGAGAGCATTGTCCAGCTGATTACAGCAGACCTAGTTAGGTACAACTGTAACTGCTTATCACTTGATCTCCCTTTTGACCCATTTCAAAGTTGTTCTCATTTTTAATGTTTTCTGCTTTCTTTTCAGTGGAGGATTTCCTGTTTTGTCATTGTTGTTTCTGTTTATTTTTTTATCGAAATTGATTGTGGTAATGATTGCACAAGTCTCCTTAAAATAACGGAATTATTAAGTTGTTTGAGGTGTAAGTCATAGGTCAAAAACCAAACCAAAACAAAATTATATGTCACTAAAAATATTTTTGAAAAAAAAAACAACTTTGAGGATGTAATTGTAGCTCGTGTTTATTAGAGAAGACGTTCTAAGATTCGTCCCACAATAGATACTGTCTTTTGATGTAAGATATGAAAATAATAATCTATAACTTATCAAGGGTTCAGGAGCGAGGGAGGGTGGGGAAAGGAGGGGAGAAATAAGGAGCTGATATCAAGAGCTTAAGCAAAAAGAGAATGCTTTGAAAATGATGATGGCAACATAGGTACAAATGCGCTTGACAGAGTAGATGAATGTATGGATTGTGATAAGAGATGAAAGAGCCCCCCAAAAGGTTATATATATTTATATATATTCCTTAAACTAAAAAAAAATATTAATGCAGACATGCCAAGAATTCTTCTTCACTGGAAGAAGTTATACCACAATGTGCTTCTTTAGAATACACAGAAAAGCAAGTGTCTGGATCGATGTGGAATCTGTCTCTGGGTAGCCTAATGCTATATCAACCCATGGGACTGGGTTTCCTTGGAGCCCCAGGTGGTATCAATGGTTAATCAGCTGTTGAGTGAAAAGTTGCAGGTTCCAGATAACTGGAGGGCTCCTTAGAAGAGAGGCTTGTTAATCAACTTCCCCCCAAACCCAGTCCTTGAAAGCCCCGTGGAGCTCAGTTCTGCTCTGATGCACACAAGGTTGTGAAGCAGAGGCGGTTTGATGGCCACGGGTACTGATTGAGGGGCTGCTGTTGTTCAGGAGAAAAATGCAAGGCAATGGACTATCTGAGGTCAGGTTTCTTGGGATGGAATTTGATATCCAGGGAGCGTCTTAAGGACTGGCCTGGAGAGGGAGGGAGAAAGAGGGCCTGAGCAGAGGAGAAGCTGTGTGGCAGTGCAGGGGCCCTCAGTCTCAGTTGAGGTCCCTGGGAGACCTGAAGCTGAGCTGGCCCTTCTGAATTTTTACAGCTTGAGGCCACGCCTGACCCTTTGATACCCTGGATTGCTCCATCACTAGGCTTGGGCTTCTTTTAGGGAAGAAAGAGAGCCTTGGGTAGAGGCACTTTCCAGAGAACTAGGACCCCCTCAGCCATGAGGAGCTTCCAGCAGGCCCATCACACAGAGTAGCCACTGCACCTTCGTTCTTCTCAATGGTTCCCAAACACACCTGGCCTCCCCAAAACAAACTCACCGCCAGCGCCATTGATTCTGACTCATAGCCAGCTCTCCTGAGGAGTGGGTAGCTGATGGTCTTGAACTTAGCAGCCCAACGCATAAGCACTGCTCCACCAGAGTTCCTTCTGTACTTGACTTACTGCCCCCTTAACAAGAAAAAATTACTCCGTAATCCCTGGCAATGAGAAACTTGTGTACTCTAGCCCACAAGTCAAGAAAAAGTGGAGGTATGGAATTTGCAGCCCCCAACATCATTCCAGCGCCCTGTCAAAGGTGGTAAAGGTATGGCACACTTGGGGAAGCAGAGCTTTTTCTCTTCATACAGAACATGCGCCTTCCAGAGAGTAACTCATCCTCCTCAGAGCATCCCTTTAGTCCATCAGTATCGCACCCATCGCCGCGAGCTCAATGTGCAAGAAGAACGCTAGTGTCTTCTCCATCCCCTGATTTCCACTACAAGTCTCCACCCTGCCCCAGTGCGTTGGCAATATAACTGAAGCTATTCTCAGGTTTTCCTTTCCAATGGAGGGTCTCTTGCTAGGTGCTAGGATCTTATAGCATTGCTGGCAATTA
Source organism: Nesogale talazaci (assembly GCA_004026705.1). Lineage (NCBI taxonomy): Eukaryota > Metazoa > Chordata > Mammalia > Afrosoricida > Tenrecidae > Nesogale > Nesogale talazaci. The sequence goes on along the minus strand of PVJH01013020.1, from coordinate 19,002 downwards.
ATGCAAGCAGTTAATGCTCTGCACTGCTAAATGAAAGGTTGAAGGTTTGAAGCAGCCCCGAAGCACCGCAAAAGAAACATCTGGCGATCAGCTCCCCCAAACCCAGCCACTGAAACCCTCTGGAGGACAGGCCCCTCAACTGTAGTGTCTTAAGAGGAGCCAAGGCATAGGTGCAGGGACAAGAGGAAGGGAGCGTACAGGATAGTATCATGGAGGGGCCTTTGACCCACAGTGATTGCACATTGGGCCACTGAACTGAAGGTCAGCAGTTGAAAACCATCAGTCGCTTTGCGGGAAAGAGACGAGGTTTTCTACTCCAGTGAAGAGTTACAGTCTCAGAAAGCCACAGGGACTTCCTCCAGGGTGGTTATGGTTAGAATGGACCCACAGGCATTGACTTGAGCTTTTGTGCCTGTTCTTGTTGTTGTAACCAATCATCTTGGTAGCCTCTGAGAGGTCCACTGATCCCTTTCAGTTGGTCCCTTCAAAAGCATGCTTGAGATGCACCCATGGCTATGGACCTATTTCCCCAGCCATACCTCTTCTGGAAACTTGCACCTTCCCAGAACTTTGGCAACAAGGAAGTCCTTTTTCCTTGCTGCTCTGAGACCCACTAGTCTCCTTCTCCTGGTGATCCCGGAGAAGAGGTTTCTGATTCCAGAAATGCCCTGACTTGACTACTAACTCCACAAACTATTCTTGCTTTTTTCCTTCCAACCCCCTTTCTCTATGGTCCCCAGAAAATACTTCTTTTATAGAAGGAAGGAGGGCTTCATCTTCAAACTTTCTCTTAAGGAAATCTTACAGTCTACCTCATTGGGGAATCAAAGAAAAGAAAAGAAAACAGTTACGTGTCCATATTAAAACCTTCTGAAGATTAGTTTTCTGCCAAATCTCTTACAGGACTTTCATTTGCTGCATATTCTGGGCTCCAAGGTTGGGATTGGGGGGGGGGGGGCTGCAGAGTAACATACTTTTCATTAGTCATGACCAATTGTGTCTTATATACAAGACAATTTCAAGACCAGTTGTCCAAAATTACTTTTAAGTTGAAAGGTTACCGCTTTGAGGCTGAGTTTGAATATAAACACATTGAAACATTTTCTTTTAAATGTATCCAAATTTTAGGCGAGGTCTCTCCCACCAGCTCAGCCTGTGTATTGTAATGATTTCTGTTAGCAAACATTTTGAACTTAAAACCCTGTAATCAGGTACAGGCAGTTTCCAGTCTTTGAATGAGCTGCTTGCCAAAAGATAGTTTAGCACATCTGTTTTTATTAGACTATATGCTCTTAATGTCACAAAAACAATGGCATAAATTGTGTCTGTGTGTAAAGATGGTGAGCTCTTTGTGAGAGGAGTGGTTTTGCTCTCCCCCTCTTTCTCCCTATTATTTAATTTTTGCACTAGAAAGCTAAGACATCCTCATATGGAAAAATTAGATAAAAAAGGGTAACATGGTATAAACACCAAGAAATAGTCCCACCACAGTATAGGTATTGATGATTCAATGTAGATTCTAGGGTGGTTTTTTTCGTGCCTTCATAGGTGTTGTTGTTTTCTACGCTCGAACTATACGTACTTCCTTTTATGACACTGTGATCGTTCCTGTGTTTGATAGCACTTTGGATAATACACCCACAAACCAAACTCTGCCATGGCGTCCACATGGACCCTAGCACCCCCCTCTCCCGTCGCTCCCTCTCCCACACCCCGATGCACACACGCCGGTTCTCTGAGTGGGTTTCTGAGAACCGCAGCCCGTTGTATAACCATCACATACCAGGGCTCCTTGGAAATACACTAGAAGCATACATGTAACCATTTTAAGGAGAGAGCACAGCCCCACTTGACCTTCTCTGTCTCTCTGGGTGTCTTTGCTGGCTCCTCCCAAGGCCCCCCCACGCGGACCACCACATGCTTCCCTTGAGCAGGGGAAGCCGCTCTCCAGGCGTGGGATGTCTGTTCAGGAAGGAAGTATGTCAGCTCTGACGGCAGGACTGCATCCTTGCCGAGAGCTCTGTCAGGGACTATCCGTGCCCAGAGCCATGAGGCCCCCAAACTCTGCACAGACGTGAGCTGGGTGGACATGGGTCTACAGATTCTTCTAGATGCCCCGGGCTGATAGCCAGGATTCCGAGGACACTGTGCCTTCTTTATGAGCCCTGGTGGTGTAGTAAGTGACTCGCTGAGCTGACCACCGGTCTCTCAGCAGGGAAAGAGGAGGCTTTTTATCCCCATAAAAAAGGACGGTTCTACCCTGTCCAGTAGCATGGCGATGAGGCAGCATGGACTAGATGGCTCTGACTTGGTTTGTTTGTGTGTATGTGTGGATCTTCTTTATGTGATCGGCTGGCTTTGTCAGTTCTTTGTAAACACTCTCAGCTATTCTGTAACTCAAACCGGCCTCCAGTTACACTCCAAGAGAACCTGTGGACATGTAAATGTAACATCAACTTGCCACATGCCTGCGAGTCACTTCTGAAATGGGGAGTTGTCAACAGAAACAATGAAACAGTTCTCTGGTTATTCACCCTTGAGGAACTGGGGCTGAGTATATATAGCAGTTAGGAATTGCTCTGTCTGTACATTTATTTGAGTTGGCTTTTATGTGATAGGCAAAATACAAGGTCCCGGTCTCTTTTAACTCTCTGCCATGTTCAAGTTGAAAACATTTGGACCTCATGTCAGATCATCAAAAAAAAAAAAAAAAAGCCATCTTATGCATCCATGAAAGTCAACAAACTGCCTCAGGACCCTTGGTTCCTCCAAAGACCAGGATCTGAAGAACTCATCAAATACTATTCACTGGTTTGTTTGGCCACCCAGCCATGTGAAGTCTTAAACACTGATGCTTCTACTCTTTGATTCTATTTCTGACAGATGGCCCCTAAATTGATCATGATTAAGATCCAAGTGAAAGACACAACCTTGATTTCATTCTCTTTTAAATGAAATTACATTCTCTAGATTAATAGGGGTCCTCACACTATGGCCCACGGGCCACATGTGGCCCGCCGAGGACATTTATCCAGCCTGCCTGATGTTTTTGCCACCACTACTGTCCTGCTTAGCAGCCGACTCATTCTGAGCCTGCAGTCAATTTGGTCATAGCTTTTTTTTTAAACAATTGTCCGGCCTGCCAATGGTCTGAGAGACTGTGAATTGGCCCCCTGTTTAAAAACTTTGAGGACCCCTACTCTAGAATGACCCTGGCCTTTCAAGCTCACAACCAGAATCGATCAATGAATGAAGAAATGGTACCTGAACTTCTCTTTCTATTTCAGTCAAATGATGGAAAGTCTTTTCTTTCTTTACCTGAAAAATTACCCAATCTGTTTTCAGGGAACACACCTTTTCCCACATGGAAAGAGGACTTCAAAGACATTTTGCGTGTCTTAGAAGTAGATGTCTGATCGTTTCTAAATACATCAAGCAAGTGAGCAGTGTTGGACCCAGAAGCCACTCTTCATTCTGTAGACGGTTGCTTTGACCTGCTGTTCTAAAAGATGCTGTAGCTCTAATTATTGTTGGCAACCTCTTGTCAGCATCATCATGATGCTTGGATCCCAAACAGGGAGCCCGTGAGCATGACATTTCTTCACCTTTACATTTTTTTCCCTGCTCTCAATTAAATGGGTTGGGTTCCTTCCACCCCCATATTAGCTTAGATTCTACATACATTGCCTGGAGGTGGGGTTTGTAGTCAGTGAGTGGTGGCATTTTATGGCAGGCAGTGTCTTCCCTCATCTGTGGCATTCATCAATGTCCTTGAGAGGAACATGTCAAGTGCGGCCTTGCTGACTCCCAGCCGTCTAGCTGGAGTCTCTAGTAGATGTCTGCTCTGAATCTTGGGCCTATCCTATTGCCAGCATCGCTTCAGTGAGACTGGGGGGAACCCGCAAAGGCAATCCCCTTGCACTGTCTCTTCCACTAAGGGATGGCCAGCCTCGCCACCCAGCCTTCCTTTGAATCCTTGCTTCAATAACACAACAGCGGCAGAGCACTCCCATCTTTGTTCACCAAGACCTTGACTAGAGAAGGGGGGTTTGGTCCCCTCAAGAAATGAACATGGCATATTTCATCTTCATTCAAATGCCTTGGGGGAGAGCAGGGAGGCAGGGAGGAAGGCACTGAGCCAACCCAGAATAATGAACAGTAATAAAAAGGGGAATCATTATCATCAACATCCCAGGATTTGATTCTCTGCAAAGAAAACCCATAGGAAGTGCCTTTGAGGAAGCGCCAACATTCCAAACCCCACCCTCCTCCTCCTCCCCTCGGTCCATTCTTTGATGTCCATGGGGGAGAAATCCTCTATAGGATCCCGACGCTCTCTGATTGCATCCCCTACTCCAGCCCCCTCCTCCCCAGTCTTTAAAATAAGAGAAAGTCCTTCCACTTGTGCGGGGCTTGTGCTTTGCCAGCTTCTTCCACCCCCTGCCCTCGTCTCCTCAGGCTGTTTGGACAGAGAAGCTGGTGAGTCCTTCACTCGTAGCTTCAGCATCCAAGCTTGCCTACCTCCGCACCCCATCTTACCTGAGCTGAGCCCGGTCCAGTGCGAGGCAAGCCTTGTCTACATACATGTCCTCTGACTTTCCTTAGCAACCAATTGGTGCGAGGGCTTATCTTCCACCCAGGCTCATCTGACAGAATGACTGACTGACACATACTGGAAACTAGGAGCTTCTACAGGTCAAAAGGCACACGTTAGGGGTGCCTGGACAGGGGCCTCTCTGCATGGCTTTTGCACTCCTTCTGGCCTTTGATCCCAAAGGCAAATTGCCTTCTGCTGACCCACGGCTTACTTGAGTCTGGGAACATGGGGAACCAGAGTTTCTGGGTTTCTGGGCATGAGGTTTTGAATCTGCATACTTATAAGCCACACAGAGAAGCAGGAGAAGCGGGGCTTTGACTCTGTGCCTCCAATGTTCCTCCCTGCTTCCCTGGGATTGGATTCTTTGCACAGTTATTTCTAGGCATCCTCTTTTACTGGAAGAGTGATTCCTGGAGCCAGAAAAACTTTTCAGTGAGTGTGAAGTTAACTTGTGAACAAAGGGGTCCACAGACACACAGACACACCCTTCAATCCTGAACTTGCCTGCCCGTCTTGCCTAACTACTACGGTGAGCAGAGTCTGGCCTTTGAGAGCCTTCAAGGATTACACTTTGAGCTGTCAATAGCAAGCCCACCACTTTGAGATCACCAGCCCCTCCATTGGAGAAAGGTGGGACTTCCACTCCCTTATGCAATTGCAGTCTGGAAACTCACAGGGGGCAGTTCTAGCCTGTCCTGTGGATCACGATGAGTTGGAATGAACTCGGTGGCAGTGAGTGGACAATTCTACACATATACAAGGGTATGTGTGTGTGTGTGTGTGTGAACGAGAGAGAGAGAGAGAGAGAGAGAGAGAGAGAGAGAGAGATTTACATCTCTATCTGCACGTAGAGAGAGAGAGATTTACATCTCTATCTGCACGTAGGGCATTCCTTTGGAACATTTTACATGCTGAAATGGAAAAAGTGAAGGAGCAATGAGCATTTATTTGTCAGGCAGGTTGTCCCAAGAGACCAGTCCCTGGGAAAGGGCATCAGGCTAGGCTAGGTAATGAGAAGGAGGAAGCCCCTTGACAAGAGGGGTGGCCGCCGTGGCCACCGCAGTGGTGGGCTCCCATCTAAGAACCACAGTGAGGAGGATGGTGCTGTGAGTCAGACCCAACAGGACAACACCTATCAACAACAATGATCACAGACCTGCCCCTCCCCACCCCCAACAACCTACCAAACCACATCCAACAGCACAGAAAACCGCACACGTCACTGACACAGTCTTCAGAGATGCAGTGCATGGCTGTGGCAGCTTGATGCTGAGAGGGTGAGTGAAGTTCTTGGGGTGGGAGCTGGAAGGAGCCACAGTCACTGCTCGGGGTGCCTGCTGTCCCTGACTGGCTCACGGCCAGGTAACTGCCGAACAGTCCTTTTGATTTGTGCCTTGTTCTATAAAAGTGGAATTCCTATTCAGACTTCTTTGGGTTTATGAAAATGTGGATCTTAGATGAAAGTGAAGCGGCTTAAAGCCATCTTTTGAAAAGCAGGGGTCAAGGGCACACCTGCACGTGTATGTCTTTCAGGACTACTCTACAGATATACAAGAATGTGTGCATCTCTCTGTGTGTCTGTACAACGTAGCACACATACTGAGGAGAAGTCAAAACATCTAGCTACAGAATCATAGATGTTGTTATTCAGCACACATATGAAAATGTGCCACTGGTGTGGCCGCATGTCTTGTCCATTTGGGTCCCTGCATTTCTGTAGGTGGTGCCTCTATTTCTCTGGCCCTTCCCCAAAAGGATGCTGCTCTCTCGGATGAGACTGTGGTTTTGTGTCCTTGCAGAACTCAAATTGTATTGCTCTTCAAGATCCTTGACATTTGGCGAATAAAGACATGTGCAAGCTGCAAGGGCTGCAGGGTGGATGGGGTATATTTTTCCCAGGCCCACGCCACCCTTGGAGGGGCAGGTACTCAGCTGTGAAGGGGAAAGTCCTTGGTCCCATATCCCTGGCCCTTTCCTCACCAATGAAGTTTGCCACATTCTAACACTACCTTCCGAGTCAGCTCCCTGCTCAACCGCCCTGCATCCTTCAAGAAGACCTACCACAATTCTTCCTTTGGAATCTCAAAAATCGGTCATCATGATCTTCTGTGCCGGCCTCTCTGCCTTGAATTTAACTGACCCAACAGATTTCTTTGGAAACCACAGTTTTGATGAGACTTGTGTTAGAGCAAGAAATTAATCCAGGGACACTCATATAAGAACGAGCTCTGTATCAAAGAGTCATTGTATAATAAGAAAACAGATCAGCCCAGCTCAAGTCCATAAGTTCGATATTAGTCCATAAGTCCGATAATAGTCCATAAATTCCTTTTCAGACTCGCACAGCCACATGCAATGATGCAGAATGCAGGAAGATCATCAGCCAGTGGGTACAAATTCTTACAGCGCCACTTGTGGTGGACACATCTCCAGGACCCTGGCTGCCATCAGCGTGGCTCGGCAACAGGAAAGTGAAGCAGAGAATGAGAGGGGCTGACCTTCTGCAAGCCATTTCTGCTGGTGACCCTCTAAAGAAGCTGCCACCTAAGTGACAGGCTAAAGCCTGCCCCCTGCCCACATGTTCCTACAGGAGCCATGTCAGCAAAAAAAAACGAAGGCTAACTATCACATATTTTAAAAAGAGAACATGAAATCCTATAGTAATGCTTTTTTACTTACTCTTGTGTGTGTGATTGTGTGGGATCTATATATGTATGTGTATGTAAATACATACATACACACACATGTACTTCACCAAGTTCACGGAAGGAAGAAGTTAAATAATTAAAAGGTAATTAATTAATCTTGTTCATATATAGGCATGCATTACTTAATATCCATAGCTTATTTCATGAACTAAGAAGTGAAGTGACTTGGATGTTATGCGAAAACCTTATTATGATCAGGTAAAACCAGCAGGGCAGCCTTTGCCCAACGACAAAGTTCCCTAGGTAGGAAGAATTAGGAAAGAAGGAAGAATTGAAACGGGAAAGATACAGGGGAAAGTGAATGAAAACAGGAGAGAAGGGGATGAGAGATGCTACATGATGGAGGTTGCAATCAAGGATATGAAACAAAATGTACAGGAATCATTGAATGAAAAACTGCCTTGCTCTCTAAATCTTCACCCCATTCGTCATAGAAATCTACATAAGTAAAAGTTAGGGAAGTTTAGTTTGGGCCTTCCTTGTTACCACCCATGTGCTGGATAAAGCCGCACCCCACACACTCAGAGTCCAGCCCACTGCCTCACCTGGCTGCACTCCACCTGTGGGTCAGTGCTACAGGAGCCATGAAAACCCTGACTACTCTCGGGTGTCCTCCAGTTGGTTTTGATCAATAGCAAGCCTTCATACATCAGAATGCCAAGGTTAACCATCCAAGTTCACAATCACTTCCTCCTAAATGTCCTGGCCCACTGTCAAGGAGGGCCATCAGTCTTTTAACCTTTGCAGGAATAGCTTCATTTCTGAGAACACACCGTCTCCTTTCAGTTTTGATTTTTGTGGCTCCCTTGCTAGAAAATGGCTCTATTTTTGCCTGCTCAGTAGAACTGCTAACGGGAAGCAGCTCACACGCCTCATGCAGGCATTGTCTCACTGGCATCTAGCTAGGCCCTTCATAAACTCCTCACTCAGACATCATCAGTCATGTGGGTTGACTTGTCTTGATTTGAAAAGATTCTTAGGTCACACCAATACTGTGGCCCAGTAGCATGCTTTTATATATAACACATGCTCAGAAATAATACTCACATGCACATGCCATGCACAAGAACATAATGTAGAAGGATACAGCCAATATTGACTGCACTTTCACTTGTGCTAGTGTCATAGCTTCATATGTCATGCATATTATTTGATTCTTGCTCAGATTTCATAGATGAAAATATATCTTGCAAAGATTAAGTAACTTGCCCAAGATCAAAGCTTTCATAAGTGGCAGTTCGGGGTTTGTTGTAAGACCATAGCTCAGACTCTTAGCCCCTTGGGCCACTGCATTGTACGAACTCTCAAGTGATTCCTGAAGTCCATTTATCAACTTCTACAGCAGTCCCACATCCTAGTCTCTTCCTGCCATCCACTCATCAAGGCTGATCCCACCTGTCTCTAGGACTCCAGTCCCGCAAGCAATCCCCTCACATCTGTGCAGAGAAATGGACTCATCTCTGAGTATGCATTTGCACTTCCAGCATCTTTCTGCTACCTCTTTTTAGACCACCTAGAGGACACCATGATTTGTGCTCAATTAAAAGACCTCAAGGATGAGAGCTGGTTTGTTCTTCTATTGTCACACCTTTGTGTGCTTTGACCAATGAGTTCTATTGGCACAGTGATTAAGGATTTGCTTGTTACCCGAAAAGTTGTCCTGGTTTGAACCTGGCAACTGCTCTGCATAAGAGAGAGAAGGCAGTCTGCTTCTGTAGAGATTTACAACCTTGATAACCCTCTAGGACAATTCTACTCTGTTTCCCAGGGTTATTATGAATTAGAATTGACTTGATGGTCAGAGGTGTTGAGAAGTGGGCTTGGAAAATCACCTTATCTCACTGAGTTGGTGCTTTCAGAGATCTGTATTTCGCAATGGGATATCATGTCCAGAATCAGGATATAAGGAGCTCTCCATCTTCTCTTGAGTTGCTATTGAGTGAACGTTGCAGTTCAGATATCAAGGTAAAATACTTGATTCTGGTTCAGGAAACCCATGGGGTGAGAAAGAGAGTTGCCTGAATTGTGGCATGTGGGCTGAACATGTACAGTGGATTGTGGACAAAAGCTGTGTTTAGTCTCACTAGTGTTCACAACTTGGGTCCTGGTACCAGGACTCCTGATGATTATGTACTGTGTCCCACTGACTTCGACTACTATACCTCAGAGGATGTTCATGTGTTAACCAAAACTCTCAGAGGGTGATCAGTCCTCTGATATACTCATAGCAAGGGTTCAACAGGCAGTTGTGTAGCGATAATTATTATTTATTAAAACACTGTTATAGAGATCATGAGAGAGAGAGAGAGAGAGAGAGAGAGAAAAGAGCATTAGAAGTTACATATATATCCTTTCATGGTATATGCTCACCTATGCCCCGCTAGATGGTCCATGTGGAGAGGGAGACAGGAGAGCAATAGCCTGGAGGGAGGCAGGCTGGAGTGAAGCAGGCTTGAGCAAGACAGGCTTTTTTTCTATCTTATGTTCCATCCCTATAAGCCCTCTGGAGCCAAGCCAGGTCCTTAATTTCAGGCAAGGACATACCTTATAGGAAAGGGCTATCTTAAGGGCTATATGATGATAAGAGGAGTGGTCTCAGGAATGTCTACATGTCTATGTGACAAGGGGAATGAAAAGACCGGACCTTAATCTGTGGAGGTAGATAAGCATTTCTATCAGACTAGGGGCCATTAGCAATGGCTCTTGAATCAGGCCCACAGGCTTCGACGGAAGCGAGCCATCATCCTAATAGCAAGGGAGTTAGCTCTAGTTAGACAACACAAAAGGCCTTAAGTAATTAGGACTTCTATAACAAATGCTGGTAAATAGTCTGGTTAATCTTTGGAGCATAATAATTGTGGAGAAGTTCTGCCTTCACCCCACATAAAACTAAGCTTTCCCAGCTCTCATGCTCACCAGGACATTGCAATTATGGCTATGGCTGCTCAAGCATGAGACTCAAACACCTGTTTCCAAGGTCACTGTCATTTCTGTGGGCCATTCAGCAGTCACTGTCACCTCTTTCATCTCTCCCATCGCTTGATATTCTCCATATTCCCCTTGGAGTGAAAGGACAGGAGATATAGTCTCTCCACAACAGGCAAGCTCAGAATAACACCATCTAAACGTTCTAAAGATCACATGTACTGTTGACTCAAAGCAGATCAAAATTAAGGGTTCATTTTTCCTGCCTGAGAATTTATTCATTTTTTCTTGGATGCTTTCATCCCCAAAGTTATATTTGTATCTGATTCCCTTCTTACTTTAGTAGCACTGTTAAACTCCTTTAATACCCGAGTGCATTAATACCAAAGTGAGCATGTAGAACAGGGGTTCTCAACCTGCCTAATGGTGCGACCCTTTAATAAAGTTCCTCAGGTTATGGGGACCACCCCAGCCATAAAATTACATTCATTGCGACTTCATAATTGTCATTCTGCTACTGTGATGCATCAGGTGACCCCTGTGAAAGCGTCATTTTTTCCCCGCAGGGGTCATGACACACAGGTTGAGAACCACTGGTATAGAACTTAGTGTAAGTGACAGTGACAGTGTTGGTTAAGGTAAACGTGTGAGAGAGAGCAGAAGTGGACTTTTGTGGTGGTGGTGGATACTTTCAGAAGCTTTGTCAGGACAATCAGCTCTGATCTGTCTTGTGCTGGGAGACCCATCAGATGGACCTGGGGGACAATGAAATACTGATGAGTCTCCTGACCAACGTGAGGCTGGTGAGGGAGTGGGGACTGCTTGGTTCTGTCCTCCATAGGGTCACCGTGAGTCAGAACTCACTCAGCAGCTCCTGACCTCCCAGCTACCCACCTCACCACCCTTGTTCTGTATGCCACTCTTGCAAAACTGTTCCTGTTTTCTTTGCTCGTCGATTCCTTGCAGTCCTTCAGCTGTGGAGTTGCTGGTGTCTCAAAAAACAAGGCTACTTGCATTACTGAGACATAGCATAAGTGAAAATACTTTCAGCTGCGCCATCTACATTTCCTACCTGTCAAGAAACAAAAGCTCTGGTGGTTTTCAAAAAACATTAGACGTAAGTAACAGGTCTCTGCTCTTTCTCCAAAAGAAGGCTGCCTTGTCAACCCTCACCCGGTTATGGATCAACCCAGAGGGGTCTGCTTTCTTCCAGCGAGGTCATTTGCTCTTGTGATTATATTTCCTGCCACCTTTATGTGTGAGGGTCTCTTTTTAGGAGAAAAGGTAAGTGGGTTAATGGAAAGTTCTCAAATGCCTTTCTTTTGTGCCTAGAGTTCCCATGGGATTCATTTCATAAATTTACCATACAAGCAGTGTGGACTTTGGGTTTTCTGGCTCACATAAACACCTTTAATTACATTCAAATGGAAATCAAAGGAGTTGGACAATGTGAAACTTTGGGACAGACAGATTCCTCAAAGGAGAACACAGGGACCTGTTACAGAGGTATCTGTTTCTGTACCTGATACAGAGACCTGAATGTATCACCTTGTGAGCCTTAGCGGAGAGACTCCCAGTTCCTATGTCACTCCCAAGGCTGCCTAATCACAAAAGTCACCGCCAGCAACAGCCACGTGCGATGTGTACTTAGCGCAGGTTTGGAGGAAAATCTGTTGAACTTCAGCTTTTCCCTCCAGAGTTGAACCATCTTCTTATGAGACATGGCACGTTCCTAGACTGAAGACAGGTCCCCAGTCATCCTCAGGCTGGATCCCCATCAAGCACTAGACAAGATCTCCTGGACTCCAAGTCTGCTTGTAGAGTCCCTTCCATCTGCCCCACCTGAGGGAATATGGAGGAGAGATTGAGGACTGTGACCCAGAAGAACTCAAACGTGATCATCATGGAAATAGGACCCACAGGATGCCCGGGTGCCATGAATGTTGCCATCTCAGAGCAAACCAGTGAACCGGGTAAAGTGGTAGGAAAAACAGAGGCCGAAAAACTTTTGAGACAGAAGAGCCAAGATTCTGTCCCTCACACTTTCCAAATGATTTGAGAGCCAGAAATAGATTTTATAGACAAATGAAACCACCATGATCTGAAGAATAACTTTTAAGATATTTTCCATTTTACTTCTGAGCCAGATGTATGTACCAAAAGAGCCCCAGAGAGCTGTCAAGCTGCCACTTGCTGACTACTGGTTTGAAGGGTCAGTGTCCTTCTGGGTCCCATTGCTTTGAAGAGACTGAGAATGGCAGGTCCATACCAAATTTGGACTCATCTTACCTTGGGGACTGCCATTCCTGGTCAACCTGAGTTTTTTACTTTGGGGACCACGATTTCTGGTCAACCAGCATTTGTATTTCCAGGGCAATAACTTTGTAGATTCTACCTTCTATAGTCTTCTATCTTTTATAGTGAAAAAAAAATGTGGTTCATTCAGCATGGATCCATCAGAAAAAGAGAATAGTCATGCCTCTTCCCTACTGTCTTCATTCAATCATCATGGGATGTGGGAGCTCTCCATCCTCCTCTACGTTCAGAACCCCATTGGCGGTCAAGCATGGGTTAGTTCCTTAGTGTTGTTCAGTACCACCAAGTTAATCCTCCACTTATATTCACTACCTAGGTGCTTTTAAAATTCAGAGTTATTTTCTAAAATACTGTAGAAACAGAGGGGTAAAATTTCAAGTCCTGACACCCCTCATCTGTTCAATGCCCCCAGTTGACTGGCTGTAAAACTATCACCACAAAGAATCCTTCTCTCTTTTCCTTTCCTTGACATCAGGGTAGAGTTTCTGTTTTCCACTTTTCTTTCTCTTTCAGGGATAAGGATCATTGTCCCTTTTGCCCTCTTGATTGGATGACTTCCCAATGTTTCCTGAAAGCAGTAATTAATGGACTCAGTTGGTGATGCTTCTCTCTCTGTGTAAGAATCCAGCTTCCTTACTGAGATAAAGTACCCCATCTCAACCTCAGAGCTATCCACTTGAGTATGTGGTGCTTCTCTGGTCAGGATTAAACTTCTGCACAGATGCAACTAAGAATCGATGCTACTTTAGCGCCTCCGACAATTAGTTCTATCTGAAATACTCCATCACATCTTCTTTGAATATCTAGCCTCTTGGAAACATGAGCTGTGCTTGCCATTGCCTACTAGAAGGTTCCCACGGGACCAGACCCGACACTGCATTTCAGAAGATAGATCTACATCTCCTCAGTGAAGGGGCGTGACTTCCTCCTTTCCACGTAGCACACCCCCTCCTGCTCCTAATACAAATGTATGAGCTTTCCTTGCTGATTAGCTGCTTTCACAACATCATTTTCCAACCTAAGAGCATGCGCATGTGAAGTTGATATCCATCTGCATCACAGCACAAGGAACAATCGCTCTTTATATCAGCCACTGGAACAAAATTATGTGCGAGTGATGTTGCTGTGATAGTGAATCATCAATGGCTAGGCCAAGCACAGTGTGATTTCTCTTTGGAAATGTTGGCTGTCTCGGCCTGGTATGTCTCCAGGTACTGAACAAACAAATATAAAAATCGCTCTTAGAGCAGGCTTTGCCAAAGAAGCCCAAGCATCCCAGAGAGAAGTCACGTTGATTTTGGACCACCAAAATCAGTAGAGGAATCTAGACTCTTTATTTTGCTCCCCTAAATGAACACTCTCGGAACGGAGTGTATTTGCAACGTCAACCTCTTAAATGAATGGTTGGAAGGTGAGTTGTAAAATCATGGCCACAATGATAACCAGGTGGCTTTGCAGGATGCTTGTTTATTTTGCACATTCAGCTGGTTACTGGAAGGTTGGAGGTTCAAGCCCACCCAGAGAAACCTTGAAAGTTGAATCTGATGACCCTCTTAGGAGACATCCGCCTTTAAGCCTACTCTGCAGCACAAGCCTTCTCTGAGACAGCCAGGGTCACCCTGAATTGGAGTCAACTCCACAGCAACTTTCCTTACTGGGTTCTTTATTTTGAATACCTCACCCTCCAAAAAGTTGTGAACTTCATCTTAACTTAAAGTGGAAAGGAGGGGATGTTTAGTGTTTGCACTTTTTGTTTATGGCTTTGTGTCATTGGAACACACGTGGGACAATAAAACAGAGCCCAAAGGAATGGGAAGCACTTTACAAGCAAACCCAGCCTGATAAGAGAGCAAGGGCGATGACAAAATCTGAGCCTTCACCCAAAGTTCGGCCTGACCTGCCCCACCGTCTTGCTGACTTACTGGCAAAAGGAGATGTTGCTGGAAGCCAAGGAAACCCTCTCCAGAATTGGCATCTGGCCCCAGGCTGGCCACATGGGTGGGCCTCTTCTTTCTGTATCTTGGAGAAGCCAGGAAGAACCTCGGGATAATTTTCCTTGCCTGCCTTTCCTTTGACTTCTCCTTGTGTTCTTCTTTTATGTGGGGATTTAGAAAAATCCATATACCAACATCTTCTGTATGAGATTCAAAAGCATTTGTTCAATTTTTTTTCATTGACTTGCACTTTGTTTATTCATTTTTTTCAAATTGTGAACACTACTATACACCAGACATATATTAGGGACTTGGCAGAGCAAGATGAGTATCAAAGCAAAATAGCAATATTATTTGCCCTTTCATCAAATCCCCAGCTGCTCTGAGGGAAAAGCATGAGGCTACCTGCTCATATGTAGAATCAACTCTGTGACAGTGAGTTTGGCTTGAGCTTTTTGGTTTAATATGTCAACCGTTAGAAGCGGCAATGCATTTTGTACCCAGCTAACCTATCTGCAGTGTAGTGTGTGTTAGGGACCATGAAAGTTTGTGCACAAAATTCTATGGGAAATTCAAGATCAATATCTCTTCTTGGTAAGAAACTTAAAGAAAGCTTCCCAGGGAGGCAGTCTTGGAACTACTGGCTTGGCAAGAGGAAATCAGTTTCAAGATACAGGAGTTTCAAGAAGCAGCCTCGCCTGACAGCAATGCAGGAAGAAAAAAGCCATTATCATCGGGATGCAGGGGCCTCCCAGTTTTATATGCACCGTGGAGTCCCAAAAGGTGGACAGAGGGAGCAGGTTGAAGGTCATGTTCTGAATGCCATTCTGGGGTGTCTGGAGTTGGGGGCCTGTTGAAGGAGAACCTCTTTAATATAAATGGTTCCTGAATGTCATTTTGAAACTTGAAATTTCTAGAGCTGGGAGAGATGTGGGAAATCGAGACCAGAGCACACACTTCACGGATAAAGAATCTGAGGTGAAGTTGCTGATCTGGGGTCACAGAGCTAATTAGAGGCAGAGCTTGGACCAGGACTCTGATGTACACCAGCTTTTTATTGCTCATAAACAATAGAACTCACTTAGAAGGAGACAATAGCTGGAGGCAACTCAGTGGCAAGGCCAAGATAAACCCGGACATCTTTCTTGAAGCAGGCCCAAGTGATTTTCTCAGTCAGGAGATGTTTGTGCATGCAAGAAGGGAGGGGGGCTCAGGGTGGAATCCCCAAGGGATATAAACAAGAAGAGAGGCCTCAGATCATAAAAAACCTCTTCCTAACTCTCTTGCCCTTCATATACAGGTCGCCCCACCAGAGAGCACTTGAGGAGGCATTCTTTTGTCTCGTTCTTAAGCCTGAACAAATAAAGACAAAGCTATCGAGGAACACTTACCACCCATCAGAGACTCTCCAAAATAAACCGAGAGGAAGGCATGATGCCAGAGGGCATTGAGAAAAGAGAGAATGTTGACTCTCTGCCCTCGAGGTTTTGAGTAGAAACTCACTTTCTAGCAACTGACCAAGACCAGCACTCTAGTCACAGCACCCCTGCCAGGGGGGTGGTCCATTTCGGCTCCAGGGAAGAATGTTGATAATCCATGTTTAGATGGCGGCAGATGGCACAGAGTGGATTAAAGCACACCAGCTTGAAATGGGAACCCAAAGTTCCAGGCGTGATTGCGACTGAGTCTTGAAAACAACAGAAAATTAGGAAAAGTCCGCCTATTGTTGCATGGCTTTCCGAAAACAAGGCCCCCGCCAGCTGGGTACTGTAAAACAGAAGACAGGCACCCTCTCATAGTTCTCCAGGATGGAAAGTCAAGATCAAGGTGGTGACAGGTAGGCTCATGTTCCCTCTGAAGGCTCTGGGGAAGATTGCTCCCTTGCTTTGACATTCACACAATTCTATCTTGAGGCTCTAATTTTATTCCATTTCTTCTCTTCTATTGTCAGGAGGAGCTGGTCTCTGGGGAAAGACATCATCCTTGGTCCAGTAGCAGAGCAGTGACAAGGAAGACAACCTTCCAAAAGATGGAGCAACACAGCGGCTGCTTCGATGGGCACCATTGTGAGGGCGGCGCAGGTCCCGGCTGTGTTTGTTCTGTTGTACAGAGTGATAGGGTCCCTCTGGTTTGGGATTGACTGCACCTGACAGTAGCAGCATAAACACCACCGTTGGTGATGGTGGTGCTCTTGAGGTGATTTTCATTCACGATGCCCCTTGTGAGCAAAGGAGAGCTGTTCCTTCGTGTTTGCAAGGCTTGTCTTCAGACGTGCCTTTGTGGGGGTTCAAACAGCCAGTATACGGCTAATGAGCTTTGGCTTATTTGATTATGTTAGCCTTGAGAAGGGGCAATGCATCCTTGAGTACTTCCTTGTCTGTGCCACTAAGTTACCCCTTCTGCTGCTGGTCTTGAAAGGGGAAAAACCCACAGATTCTATTTTGTCAAAAGTTTTCCTTTGATATAGGTCTCTAGCACCCCTTTACACAACTCTGCATATTCCAGGATCTGCGAGACATAGTGCCCTGAGCCTTGAGCTGCAAGGTCAGAGATGTGACGCCACCAGTGGTTTTGTGGGAGAAAGAAGAGAATGGCTGCTCCTGTATAGATTTGAAATCTTGAAAACCAAAGAAGCAGTTCTACCCTGTCCTATAGGGTTATACTGAGTCCGCATTGACTCAATGGCAGGGAGCTTGGGTTCTATTTATTATTTTCCATTATTATGTTTTATACATTATTTGCATAGCAGTTGCACTGTTTGGACTAAGGAAATTCAGTTTCACTGGAGCCATTTTTCTCCCCAAGAGACATTATCCCTTATTACATTATTCCCACTTATTCCTTATTACAACTGGAGAAGAGGTACTAGTGGCATCGACTGACTAATGGGAAAAACAGAGTGTAACTCTTATGGGAGTAGAAAACCTTATCTTTCTCCCAAGAGCTGGCTGGTGCTTTCGAACTGCTGGCCTATGAATAGCAGCCCAGCACGTAACTGATGTGCCACTAGGACTTCCTGCCTGGAAACCCAAACAAAACAAAACAAAAACCCCAACTCACTGTCATTGAGTCACTCCTGACTCCAAGTGAACCTGCCTGCTTTCTGAGATTCTGCTGATGGGAGTAGAAAGGCCGGTCTTTCTCCCACGAACCTGCTGGTGGTTTTGAACTGCTGACTACTTGGATCGCAGCCCACTGCATAACCACTACACCACCCGGGTCCCTATCAAGTGGCTGATGTGCTCACTAAATATTATCTACACATATACATTTTAGTCTTTCATATAAGTAGATATTCCACTATTTATGTCCTTAGATTTGATCTTCTGGGGTTCCCTCAGTTTTTGCTTCACTACTGCTATTTTGAGATCTGGCCTAATCTTACTTTCATCTTATCCCTGCCTTTTGTGAATGTTCTCTTGTTTTTTCCATCTCTGAATGACCCCAAATCCCAACCAGTGATGTAGACATTCCCATTCCTGAGACCGAGAACTGCCCTGGTTACCCTGACCAACAGGAGCCAGCGGAGACCATTAGAACGAGAGAGGACCTTGGAGCTCAGCTACTGCAACCACATTTTAAAGTCTCTCTCTCTCTCTCTAAGATAATCAACAGCTATACATGCTTTTGGCAACAAAATTCAAAAAGTAGTGAACAGATTCTCTGAGTTTGCTTGGTAGCTATGTCATTCCATCCATCATCCTTCTTTCTAATACTCGCTGGTTTCTAGGAGGGGTTTTCCCCCCTCTTGTCTTCCTACCCTGAAACTGAGTTCTTCAGAAAGAACAACAACCTTTCTGCGCAGGTTGTACCCTGTGCCTGCCACTTTCTTTTGTGAATGGGTGTGTGATTGAAATCTCAACTAACTGCATCAAGGAAGCGTGAGTGAGGGAATCTAATAAGCATTCTCCACTACCGTCTTATCCCATCAATGCCAGCTCACTGGAGACTGGAAGAAAAGTCTCCAGGTTATATTATATGTGTATACATTTTTACGACGTACATTGAAAATTAAGGACTTCATAATGACCTATTTCATTTTTATGAATGTGTAAATTAGGATAATAAAATCTGAAATTAAATTCATAGACCAGCCTCAATTTGGCCATCTCCAGCTTTCCTTGTGATGTCCTTTTGGGGACACTCAGCTCAGCATTTTGGTTCAGGATCTTTTAAGACTTCCTGAGTTATCTCTTTTGCATGCATTCAGCTAGTCCTTTTA
The DNA here is from genome assembly GCA_004026705.1 of Nesogale talazaci. Lineage (NCBI taxonomy): Eukaryota > Metazoa > Chordata > Mammalia > Afrosoricida > Tenrecidae > Nesogale > Nesogale talazaci. The sequence continues at coordinate 300 of PVJH01013020.1, read as the reverse complement.
TTTTTTCAATTTTAATAAATCATTGGGGTAGGGGTGCTCTTACAGCTAGCTCTTTTAGCACCCCAAACATCACTTGTAATGAGCACATTTGTACATATGGTGCCATCATCATTTCCAAAACATTTGCTTTCAACTGATCAGATACTCCTTTAAGACAAAGCTGAGTGACCCGAGGTCAGGTGAGTGGAAAAGTAGATTTACAGAGATAGCTTGTGGGTAGCCTCTGGTGGTAAACCTTTAACCAGTGTCCCATTCTCAGGTTTCCTCCAATATATAATCATGTGAAAGTCACAAGGATTT